>JAEQBH010008291.1:0-237367 GCA_016808115.1 Tetrastigma voinierianum | reverse complement strand
TTAAATATACTTATTTCAATGTGGTCCAGACAGGTTAAGCATGACTAATTTTATCTTCTGACCAGATCATTGTGCAGAAACTATCCTACTGAAATTGATCCATCTATATCCATACACAAAGTATTTTAAACATCATGTACATAGAGTTTTTAAGGATCTTAAAATACAAGTACTAAAGTTTTAATTCTCATTCCTAAAATTCTCTTGCAAGGTTAGAATGAATACAGTAGTAGACAAGTTCATGTATATATGTGAACATACCAAATGGAATGTCTCTCGAATATTCAATTTGAACTGTACAGGGGCATTTCCTTCACTGTTTAGTTTTCGTTGCCAAGTCAGGGATCCAGGTTTCCCAGGGTCAACCTTCATCTAGGTATGCAAAAGACATGAAAAATGAGACCAGCTTGTAAAGGGTTCAAAAGCATCAAAACCAGAAATAAACATCAACTTAAGTTATGTCACTTCAGGTCATGAAACAGGCCCTGAAGTTGTATACATGCTGACCAGTGCTGTTTCTTACTAAGCAGTAGTTCTCATTTAGTGGCATCCATAGCTTGACAGTTAAAAAACAAAGGGATAACCATTTAAAAGGGACAAATCCCAACAAAAATTGCAAAACTAAGCTCTTTCATTGAAATCCAAACACAAGTACAAAAAGACACTTTCAGACAAAAATGCCCTTAGAGATTTAGTTATAATGTAGGGGATGGGACAAAATGATCCTAGGGATTTAGTTATCATGTTGGGGATTTATCTTTACACTTTTAGGATATTTTTGTCTAAAACGAAACATTTTCAAGGTTAGTTTTGCAAGAGGTTAATTTTGCAAATAACTTTTGTTTTTGTCCCTTTTAAACCAATTTCTCAAAAACAAAACAGAATTGAACAGGAAAATGATAAGTTGATAATCAGATTTTCAGACATGAAAAAAGTGCTCAGCTTCTTAATAGTAGATGAGGCACTCTACCTAAATTTTATGGCATTGTCTTTATTAGAAAATAGTCAAGGTGATGAGCATAATGACAAGAATCTACAGTACCACTTCACAATACCATCCAACAATCCCGATAACTAATGTATGACACTGTCACTAAATGAGATTAGCGTTGATAAATAACATTAAATATCATGTTTGTAAGTACAGGACACGGATTTATCAAATAATCAACCAACCCATATCCACATCCATTTTCATCTTTTGAGAAGCAGAAAAAATGGACGAACAACTAAAACAAGCTGAAGAGAGGCCACAATATGAATTAAATATCCCTTGATGGGGAGCAAAGAGAACTGCCAACTTATCCTACCTCATCAATAGAACAATTTGAAGGTTCCCTTTCTCCTTCCTCAAAATTCTTCTCACACATCTTTTCTGAATAAGGATAGCAGAAAGTAAATTAGCACGGTCGAAGTCAAAGATTCAAACAACTTATCTCACTATTGGATTTGTGCTCCATTTAGTTCAAGAAACAGACCCTTTAAGAGATTCACCATGACACAGCATGGATTGATCCCCAAGTAAAAACGTTCATGATTGAACCAAGGCAGAGAATCCTCAAAGGATTTAAAACCAACCAACAATGGGAATATCAAGAATTATAAAGCAAGGATATGTTGAACAATGCTTTTATCTTATTCCAAAATGAGTAAGATTTGGTAAGTATTAGGCCCTTATTCACAATGGAGGACTTGGGTCACAATCTTTATTTCTCTATAAGAGAGTTATTTTCATATTGAACAAATTCATTAACATCAAAATAATTTATAGATGAAAAAGGCCCTGGGCGATGTAGTTTTCATGCTTTTATGTAAAGTTTCTCGATTTAAGAAGTCATGACCCTAATATACACTCACCATTACAAAAAAATTCAAGTTGAGTAGAAAAGGAAGACATGGTAAAGCTCATCATCTTATAAAAGTTTGTGCAGAATAAAGACATTGGCTTCTTTTGATAATAAATTTATTTTCTTTAAAAAAATGAGGACATGATTGAGTATCTCCATGTGGATGCACAATAAACAACTACTAAAAATGCCTTTTGAATGAATTAATTTCTTGTATTTTAGCCAGTAAATCAAAGGCACACCACACTAACAGCTTAGTCATTTTGTATTGTTTTATTTAGAATATCGCCGCTTCTGTACTAGAATCCCTCAATTCAATTATAAGCTTTGGGAACCTAACAATGCAAAATTGAGCCTTTGCTTTAACCTTTTTAGTGTTTGAGTAAACTCATCAAACCAAAATCTTGACCATATACACATATTTGTAAGCTAATTTATTTGTAAGGGTCGGTGTACACGAGACATAGAAGTTTTCATTCATTTGGAGATTGAGAACCACCCCATCCATAAACAATTAGAGTTTACATTTTATAAAAAGAAATGCAGGTCTTGAGATAGGATTGCTTCCGGATAAATGCAACGACCCAAACATATCCATCCAAATGGCAAACTTGACCAAACATGAGCCCCAAAGATGTTATCAAGAAAGAATAAGCTAATATCTCTCACACCATGTATTTTTTATCCAGAGACAATTATACATACCACATATACACGTAATTCCTTAAAGAAAATCAAACCCGGAAAAACCATCTCCTCCACAATTATCATCCCAAAAAACCACACTTGATAATAAAATTCTACTCAAGAAAATTCAAACCATCAAATTCAAGCAGCCCAATTTGACTTACAAGCCCAAACAATTGAAAACAGATCAATGGGGATGAAAAAAAACAAATTAGAGGAAGAGTCAACTACTTAGAATGCAGCGTGAGAATTTGGAAAAAACAAGTACAGAAAGCGGAGGAAAAGAAAATAATGAAGATAAAACATAAACCCGTCTCCTCCTTAATTTTAATCCCAAAAAATTACTCGTTAGTCCGTTTCTTCATCAAAAAAGTCAATAACACATCAATCAGATTTCACCATTACACTCAATTTCATCAGATCATCAAATTCAAAGTGACCCAATTGAACATACAAATCAGAACAAGCCGAAAAAAAATTATCTGAGGGTCAATCAAACATCAAAGAGAAAAAAAAAATGCAAAGAATCACACAAAAATTAGATATTAGTTGAAATGCAGAGTGAGTTTTGACAATCAAAAAGAGTTCAGAAGGAGAAGGAAAAGAACACGATGATTATGATCCAATATAAAACCATTCCCTCACTTAGTTTTCAAGCAGAATCCCATTTCTACATCAAACAAGTAACCACTAACCACCACATCACCCCTCCACCATAATACAGAAAATTCATCAAATTATCAAATTCAAGTAACCCAACTCACGATAAAAATCAAAATAAGTCCAAACCCATCCCCTGACTCCTCCAAACAGAACAGGAAAAACCCAATGAACCCCACAAAAATTGGAGAAACTATCACCAACTTTGAAATGCAAAGTCAGTTTTTGAAGATGAAAACAAGTACTGAAAAAGAAGAATAAGATGAAGATGATGAACAAGTGAGAGAAACCCAACCTGAGAATAAATCAAATCTGAAGAGAAAGACTCTGAAAATGGCGAAATGTTCAGAGCTTTTCTGAGTGAGAGATGGATCAAAATGGTGAAGCGTTTAAGCCATTCCCACCAGGAGCTTGTATTTTATCCTCGTGGGGTCCTCTTTTTTAGTTTATTTCTGTTTGTTTCCCTAATAACCCTTTTTTTTTTCCTTTTTCCAAAAATATTTGAAGGCCGCCACATAAATTACTTTTAATCTTCATCATCTTTACAACAAGATATCATTTTTTATTATCAAAAATGATTAATATCTTTTTTTATTTTAAAAAGATATAATTTGATTAATTTATCTTTGATACTTGATCGTAATTTTGATGTTTTGTCTAATCAAAATATTTTATTTGTCTGTCCCTATCGCATTTAATGAAAATGTCTGATATAATAACAATTGATATAAAAAATCATGTAAAATAAAAGCTTAAATTTATGTGAAATAATCACTTTATTGGAAAAAATAATAATAAAAAGCATCCCGCTTTATTTGAGGAAAAAGGGCTATAAAAGAAAAAGACGAGAGAAAAATAAAAGAGTAACGATCGATTACTTTCTTATTGTATAAGGCTATTTTAGGTATAAAACATTTATATGGTTAAGAGGAAACTCGGATGAATATAAGTTATGTTTGGTTACTATAATGTTTAAGGAAATAAAAGGTGGAGAAAAATAAACATTAGAGTTCGAGTTTTGGAAATACAGTTGTATTTTATGATAGAGTTTTATAACTTATTATGGTCCCTCTCGGTTTATATAAAGATTAGTTTTTATGTGATATAGCTTAAAGGCACTTATAACTGTGTTTTATAATAAAGTTTCATCGTCCTTGTAATCCCTCTCGGCTTGTATTAGGATTAGTCTCGGTGCTATATGACTTAAAAACATTTTTCGTATATGAGGGACTACAAAAAGGGTAAAAATAAAACTCTATCACATAACACAGCTATATTCTTAGCACTTGAATACGAGATAACTGATTAAGATAAGAAAGACCCCAATCATTTCATCGATAGAAAGATTAAATAATTTTAAAACGTACAAGTTTCTAATTATATTTTATTCATCTCTCACGTTTTTAATACGATAATCCGACATAAGGAATCATTTTCATTAATATATTCGTTTCAAGAACCAACACATAATCATAATGTCATTATCTCACTAATTTTCTCTTTTATTATAATGGAAAAAGGAATATATTGCGTATTAAATATGATTACAAAGACAAACAATTAAACCCCTCATTTATGAAGTCAAACAAACAAACGTTAACTTCAAAATATTAGATATTATAATATTAAATAAAGTCTGCCTCCTCTTTTTGTCTCTCTTTGAGTCCTCTTGTAACCTATTTTTCTTAAACAAAAATAAGTGATTTTTTTACCATTATTCACTTGAAATCATCATTTTATATATTTTTCTTTCATTTTATTTAAAATAGTTTTTTCATAAAGATTTAGGTTTTATCTTGTTTTTCATGGTATTATTTTATCGACGTTTGGTTTATCATCGATTTGTTATAACATGGTGTTGTTTGTTGCTTTATTACGGTATTTTATCTGTGTAGGGGTGATTCAGACAAATAAACGGATTTGTCGATAAAATGTAATTATATGAGCGTCGTGCTCTCCAAGCCCCAGAGTAAGTAAATATTTATAATTATTATATTGTAATTTATAGATTTTATCACAGGTTATTATGTTATTACTTGCAGACCATTTCGTCGTATATGATTTGTATCTTGATTCTATTGACCTATTCAAAGTTTAAAAAAAACAAAAACAAAAAACAAACAAACATTCATAACAAGGTTATGGCAAATTTAATATTATTTATAATGATTCACTCCCTCTCACATAAATACAATTTTATAAATCCTAGGCCTTTAAAATATATAATTTTAAAAACTTTCAAACCATAATCACCCAATGTAGATACTTCCTCATTATGCTTTCATGAAGGGGATCACAGTATCGGAGATCTCATACTAGATGTTCTGATAAGAATATGGCCATTACAGCGATGTAATCTGAAGTAAATACATATAAAAACAAATAAATTATCATGTATAAATAAATATATATATATATATATATATATATATATATATATATATATATATATATATATATATATATATATATATATATATATATATATATATATATATATATATTATTCTTATAAATATTTGGTTAAAAGACATCAAATAACTCAAAATTTGTGAATTTAAGGACCTGTTTTATTCATGTTTTTAAAAATTATTCTTGAGAACCGTTTTTTAAAACACCATTTTGGTGTTCTCTAAATTTTGATCTCATTCTTTGAATTATTCTTAAGAACTAAATGTATTCTCCCTGTTTTTTTGTTCTTCTTGTTCGTTAGAACAAAAAAAGATTTTCAAAAACCTGAACTAAACAGACCTTAACATTCTTATGTTTTTTCTTAAAAATTAATTAATTTTGAACAAAAATATCATTATCTATTTCATGTATTTACATTATCATTTACTAAATATGTTATTTTTACAAGAAGATAAAAGGGTATTTTTATCAAAATCAGACAAAAATTGATAAAACATAAAATTTCCAAAATTGAGTTTTCAAAACGTTTTTCAATCCAATCAACCTCATTCTTATATGACTAAAAGACAATCATCTCACGATTAATAAAAATAGAATCGAATCAACAAATTCTCACACATTTAGATAATGGGAGTTTTTGATAATAGTTTGAACTTAAAAAAAAAAAAAAACTATTCCATAATAATCATCATCATCAATTAGTAGTCCTTGTAAGTTGTAATCACCCACTTTTGGAAATAAAAATTTGATTAATTATAGAAAATTCCATGAGATAATACAACCAAACTCCATTGGCAAAAATATCAAATATCAAAATCATAGAGAAAATAGGAAGAGAAGTGTGGAAGAAGAAATCTATTTGTGGATTTTAGTGGGATTTTAGTGGATTCCATTTTGGCGGGAGTTGTTGGGATTGGCTCTACTTTGTTCTTATCTAATGACATGGCATGACCAAAATTCTCGAATTGGTGACGACGTGTCACCGTGATATTCCCAATTTTATTTTATTTTTTGAAACTTGATTTTTCTATATCAGATCAAATTATGATAGTTAGTGGAAGGATAAATCCACCGGGACATGTGCCATATATTAGCATTTATTAGGGCCGAGGCGGTCCGTTGAATGCGTATGATCCGGACTATGCTGTTACGGGCATTTGGCGAAGTAAAGAAGGATATAAAGACGGATAATGGCTAAATGGCGAAACGAGAAAAGCAATGGCCTACGCAGAGCAATCCATTTCAGTATGAAGATGAGCCGCGAGGAAAGGAAGCGACCTCGGGCGTGAAGATGATGAAGATAGCGATGTATGCGTTCCTGATCCTCCCCGGGTAGGCATGTCGCTCTAGTTAGTAGAAGACTTTTGATCAGCTATTTTGTCTATTATTTTGTGGAATGACCAAAAACCCTTTCACCCAGCTTGATGCCTCGGTCATCAAGAAGCGAATGACGCCGCTTTAAAAATGACTTATGAACCTAGATGGGTTTGGTCGGTCGAGAAGCGAAATAGTCGAACCTATGACATCTGGTCGTGATCATGTCAGCGAGCCGCGTCGTATGAAGCGCATTTCGCATTGTGTGACTGAGTGCGACATGGGAACTATCAACCGCTACTATCTTTTCGGGTGTTATGCGGGATCGCCACTAACGTCTCCGACTCTACCCGGTGCAATCGACCATGGTAGTCGGGATGTCGCATAAAGGGGCACTCCATACACCGGAAAAAGAAGAAAAAATACTTTTGAACGAAGGGAAAGAGACTCTGACAGGATTGATCAAAGACGTGAACCTTTCAGTAAGTATGTTAAAGCTGGAGTTCTGATTATTAAGGTACATTTATTTTATCGAGGTGATAGGAACACTATCTTAGGTTATTATATTATTAACCTATATATTGTTTCGTCATATTGGATCTATGAATCTTTTATAGGTTTGAATTAATAATATTATTTTTCCTTAAAAAAAAAAAATATAGTGATATAAATATAATTCTTATTCACCCATCATTTTCTAGTGTTGTACTGAGATACACTCTCCCCTAAATCCATTTTTAAATAATTAAAAATAATCGTTAGGTATGAAGATTCAATCATTCCTTGATTGATTTTGAATTAATGGCACTTTTATCTCTTTATATGTCGTTTTCCATTTTTCCTATTCTTTTAAGTTATGTTTTGAAAGAAAGTATTAGAGGAAGAAATAATTTTATTATATTTGGTTTAATTATAAAACTATATAAAAAATAAAATCAAATATTATCAAATATTCTTAAAAAAATCGTTTCCTGTGACACTATTTTTCGAAATACCCAAATTTGTGGATATTCACCTTTTTGTGTAATGGAATTAGGAGGTAATTTAAATGAAGTTAATTAATTTAAAATAAAGGAAAATAGCATACAAAAAACCCGAAACTTGTAAGTTTTTTTTTTTTTAACATATTAAACCTGAACTATTGAAATATCATAAAAAAAAAACCTTTAACTTTAATTTTTTCATTTTTTTATTACAAATAGAGTCTCAAAACCCCTGTATCCAAAAAAATCAAAATTCCTGATTTTTTATGCCATTGCAATATAAAAAATAAATAAAATAAATAAAATAAATAAATAAACTTGAAAGTACAGAGTTTTTTTCATGTTATTTTCCCTAAAAATAATGAAAATAGTGACATTATTATTCAAAATTTCGAAATATAAAGAAATTAATCTTAAAGGGGCAGGTGTCGTCGTCGATTGCGACTTTTGGTACGGGGCATGATAAAAATCAAAGCACCAATAATATCTGACACGTCATCATTTTCACGTCAAGAAAACCAACCAATCACGAAAGAGTTGCGTTAGTGGGGATCCGTTGGTTCCGCCATTTTTGGATTACCTCCGAGAAATCAACTACCTCTTACCTAACTCTTTCCAATCATTTATCAAAATAAATATAATACTGATGTTAATTTAGTGACCGGATTTTAAAATTCTGTTTTTCAATATAATTTTATTTTAAGTATTTTTTTGTAGTAGATAAATTTTTATTCAATTAATAATACATTAGATAGAAACGTTGAATCGAAAGTGGCATAAACTTTAGGAGCAGCGTCAGGATGGGTTAAACATATATTTGATGGTATGAAACATATATTTAATAATCAAAATATATATCTGCAAGATTTGAGTTATAAATCATATTAGAGCATGATTTAATTTGATAGTTATGTGAATCAGCTTTAATAGAACTGAAGCGTCAGCCATGGCTTAATAAAGAAATTTGCTTAGTCGATGTATGACGACCGTACAATAAGTAAACCAACCAAAAAACAAAAAAAAAACGAAGATAAGCTTCGTATGATTGTAAAGAAACCAACTTTATTATAAAGAAAAGCTGGAAATATAGGAAAAAAATCGATAAAATTGGTATTTGATTTCGTCGATAATGATAAAAAAGAATCAACTCATCATCTCTCTAACAAACCAAAGGATATGAAATAGAAAAACATAAAGGAGGGGCTGCTAGGATTTCCATAGAGAACACGATCAATGGGGATAATTTATTATATTGTAACTAAAATGGTTAGTTGTAAAAAAAAAGTATTTAGATTTGAAACAACAACCTCCATTTTTTTTCACAATTTATGAATACAAATCGCTTTAGATTAACAAATTATCTTTTTTTCATATGGAATATCTATTGCTAAAAAAACTGATTTAAATAAAAGATTTAAGGATAAAGTTATCATGAAATTATATGTATGCATAAGCCCTATAGTTACAAATTACAATAATTTTCTTCAAGCCCTAAACTTTAAACTAGCTCTATATTTCATTTAAAAATGTAATTTTAAAAACAATCATCAAATAAATCTGGTCTCAGATTAACTAGTTTGAAAAAAGATGATTTATTTTAAGTGTTCAGATATTTTATTAAAATTACTTAAACTACACAAATAAGCATCTTCAAAAACCCACTTTTCTTATATTGTTATCTCTTTCCAGCCCTTTTTCGTTCAAGATGAAAGTCGATTTTTTGTCATTTTTACCTCAATTACTATTATATAGTTCTTACAATAAGTGATTCTTGCGATCTAAGTTTATCTTTGATAACATTGTCTTAATCAGTAGAAACATTTATAACGTGTTTTGTCGTCGACGATACGATGAATAGATATGTTATCGATAGTTGAATAATGGTCGATCCGGATAGATCAGTGGATCGAATCGTGTTTATCTTTATGTGGTGTTTTGTTTTTTCTTAATCTTTGGTCAGAATTTTTTGACTTAATGATGAATAGCGGCAATAGCGTTAAGTATTAAGTTGTTGTTTTTAACGTTAGGTAATGAGTAGGAATGATAGCGGAGCAGTTATTTTGGGTTACCGTTGATGCACCATTTGCTAATAACACATGTTTAATTTAATTTTAATCCGGTTTTTAACGGGTTTGAGTTTTATTTTACCGAATCGAGACGGGACCAGTATTATTCTTTTCTCACATGAAACGAGAAAATTAAAATTTCAAAAAAAATGGCCAATGTTAATAAAAATAATAAATTGTCATGGGAGTTCGAGGGAAGCGCATAAAATTCTAGATACCGGATGTGAAGCAATTGCGGCGGATTAAATTCGTCTCATGAAATCTAGTGACTGAAAAGTTTACCGTCAAATTACGAGAGACAATGGAAATTTTTCGATTTTACGGGTGATAAGTTCTTAGTGATTAAGACGAGATTTTACGAAAATCACCGAAAGTCGAATGGCAAAATTAAGTTAATTTAAAATAAAATGGTAAAAATAAATTGTTGGTAGAAACGAGATAGAATAATGATATAATTAGTATATTTAAAATAATAATAATAAGTCATACCGATTATATTTAAAAAATAATTTTTTATTATTTATTTTATACTTTAAATAATTATTATTATTATAATGTTTTTAATAAATAATATATAAAAATTCATAATATTTTTATTTTTATGAAAAATATTAATTTTAATATAATAAAAATAAAAAAGAAAATATAAAATTAAAATTAAAAAATAAGCAAATAAAATATGGCAGGGTGAGTTCCGAAATTTTCAATCCTAAAATACATACTATTTTAATTTTTAAATGAGACAGTTTGAGAATTGAAAAAATAAACAACTGAATTGAGGATGAGGGATCGCCGTCATAAACACTCGTTAATAAGTCACTTTGTAATTGTATATTCGCATTCTTTCAACGTGAAACGATGATTGAGTTTTCTTTATTTTTGTGGAAAATGACTTCTGAATAGAAAAGTAAAATATTCAACTTTTTATTCGACTTTTTTAAAAAATTCGATAAGTCGTGAAAATTTTTAAAAAAATAAACGAACATCTTTAAAAATTTGTCGAGCTTGATGTCGTCAAACAAAAAACCAGCCAAAGTCAATCATTTCTTTGTGCTTTTATATCCTTTAAGACTTTTAGCACTTTTGATTTCATGTTTCCTTAGATCATATTGCTAACCCAAATCAATAAATTAATCTCTTTTCTTAATAAAAAAAAAAATAAAAAAAAAAAAGATAAATAATGTCACTTCTACCATCCCACCACTCTTGTACATCCCTATATGATATAGCCACATATCGCCAAAACAAACACAGGAATGATCCTGAAAAACCCATTCAGGGGATTGATAAGAAGAATAAGAACGGTCTTTCCCAAAAATAATTTGCTATAGTTCTTCCATTCTTCTATACCTCAAACGCAGAGAGCATTTTGAAGACCTTAGGATGGTCTTATTTTGAGCAACAAAAATAAGAAATATAGTTTCCTGTATTTCCAGGAGACCAAAAAAACAAAAACAAAAAATTGAGTTCAATGAACAACATACTCTTCTTCTTCCGGTTGCCGGAGAAATCGATACATGGCCGTGTAGGGTAAGGTACTCAGGGGAGGTTCAGGTTCAGGTTCAGGTTCAGGTTCAAGCAGTTGATTCTTTGAGATAAGAAATCAAGTCTGCACGCTCCTGCGGTTTCTTCAGTCCTGGGAAAACCATCTTTGTTCCAGGAATGTACTGCAACAACAAAACAAATTTACCAACAAACATCGTTTAATCTCGGTTCAAACAAAGAAAAAGAAATAAAGTTATAGAAAAAGAAATACTAGAGAAAAAGTTATAGACATTTTTTTCCTTAGTTTTCTGTATGTACATCATCATCCCATCTACCCGGAAAGTACTAAATAAAGAAAATAGTGAGGAAAAATGAAAGGAAAGAGAATTTTGAGGAAAATAAAAAATAGATATAAACTTAATAAATTAATTATATCTGTTTTATTCAAACTCATTTTATTGTTTCTCTCTATTATATAAGAACTAAGAAATTTAAAAATATGTAAAATTTTGAGGAATCTTGATTATATTTGATTTTCTTTTAGATTTTCTACCGTGGAACCAAATATAAGAAAATCATTTTCTTTAAAAAAAATTTTCTTTCCCTAATACTTTCCGGGTTCCAAAGCATGCTTTAAATAGCAAAGCATTGTATTCATAGATCCATGAAAAACGAAACTTGAGATTAAATCTTTTTACAAGTTCCAAAAAACAACGGTATCCTTTTTAGTTTATTCTAGAGCTGAGACAGGGATATATTCTACTCCAAATAGATTTGCTCTGGTTATGGAGGTCTCGAATTGTCTATAGGAGAAGGCAAGAGAGGGGGAATCACTGTATAGTGTTAGGGTGAGCAAGGAGAGGAGGCGAAGGTATCTAATCTTCTGTTTGTCGATAATATTTTGGTTTTTTGTGAGGTTTTCAATATCAATTGGTTCATTAAAGTTGGGTTGCTCATGTGATTTGAAGCATTATCAAGGTTTAAAATAGGTGACGTTTGTTTTTTTACTTAATGCTAAATTGAACTTTTGGTCTTAATAGTGCTTAATAGGATTAAGTATTTAGTTGTTTGTTTTTTCTAAAAAGAAGCAACTTTTTCATTTTTATCTAAATTTTGAGAATAAATTTTTATAAAAAAAATAAAAAATACATATGATTTTATTTAATTAAGCATAAGCAGGACCATAGGCGACAGTAGGATCATAAAAAACATGATTTTCTCATATTTGATATTTAGTTTTTTCTTATTAGAAAAAATTCAAAAAGAGCATTACGAAAAAAGTCAAAAAGCCAAATATTTTAGACTTTTCGATTCAGTCAAAAATTTCAAAAATTTAACAATAAATCATTACAAAGTTAAAAAACAAATAGACTAAATGCTGAAAAGCTATTTCGCATTCAACAAAAGAGACGTTTAGTACGTCCGAGAAGAAGGCAAATACGTAGATCTGGATTCAAGGTGAAGAATTCCAGCTACTTTGATAGGATCTGATGTAAGGGCAGTTTTGTAGAAGACAGTCAAAATCAAAAAGACTATGTATTCCTAAATGGGAGAGGAGTACCTTGACAATTAGGAGCACTTTGATAAGTTCGTCAATCTACTACATGTTGCTGTTTGTAATTCCTATGAAGGTCAGATTAAGATTTGACCCAGGATTCAAGAGAACTTTCTTGGAAGATGGGACTTTCAAGAAAAGTCTCGTTTGTTCGTTCAGATAAGCGAAAGGGGAATTTGGGCATTAAAAGTTTCTCTTCTGAATTTGGGAATTTGGGTAAGTGGAGCTAAAGATATGTTTCGGATGGAGAAGTTTTTGGAAGAAGATAAAAGAAGGAAAGTATTGAGAATGAAGGTGTGGGTCGGCATCCTTAGGAAGTTTGTGCCTAAGACGAATCGGTAAAAATCACTGAGATCCTCATGTTTTTACATTTTATAATGATTAAATGACGAGGTATCCATCCTGATAGTAGCACAAACTCTGGTTTTCTGTAACTTATCATGCAGATAAAATTGCAGAGTAAATAATTTCCATGGTGAAAGAAAAGCTCGTACCTTCTTCGGGTTAAGCAAGTAATCATACAATGTATCCTCTCCCCAAGTCACAGCCATGTTCTTGTTAGCAGCGGAATAGGAGTATCCAGCAGTTGTGCCTGACTGCCTCCCAAAAAGACCATTCAAATTAGGTCTACATATTTCCAACCAATCTCTCCATAAAATAAAACAAGAATGGAGCGAGAAAAAAAAAACTATGAAATCGATGTAAAATCCTGTCGGAAATGAAAATGATACTAAATATTAAACACACACAACAAATAGACGAACAATGTTGCTACAAAACTCAAAATTAGAATGTTGCAGTGATACTTAGACACACCATCAGTTGTTTTATCATTATATCATAAATTTTTCAAAAGCATCCACCTTATAGTGACTGCTTTGCCAGGCATCAAAGTAAAAACAATATTGCAGCGGGTAGAATTCCTGGCTGTTGGAAAAATAAAAATAAAGTTTGAGATCTTCACATCATTCTGAACAAGTAATTACACAAAAGAGAAACTACAAAAACTAATTATTCACTCAGTATTATGGCTTGGCCAATTCTAATTTCTGAGTGGTTTCACATTTCTGTTTGAATCAAGAAGAACGGAAAATAGAGATTGTTTGATTTGGGATTATTTCATCCCTTTCATCAGACAACCTTAATTGTTTCCATTCATGCGCATGTATTAAGGTATAGAAGAAAATAAATAGCACTTTCAATTGCCCATTAAAATAATTTCCTGTGAGTAAAATTTTTTGCATCCTTTTTCATCCATTTGATCTCTGAAGATATAAAGATCACGACTCCACCAGCAAAATCATCAATAGAAAACAAGATCGAGACGATTGATAAAAGCATAACATCTAATTACCAACAAAAATAAGACAAACTCTTGGTTTTCCCCAATATTTCAGAAATTCCATTTCCTATTATTGCCTTCAGGCTGTCTCACCAATCAAATAGGCAACAAATCTCTTGTCAGATACTGATTTGACAAGATTTGACATGTTCGCTTCTTTAATTTTCATACATTTATTTATTTATTTATTTTCACATCATTTCTTCCCAGCAGCTAAACATCAATAAAATTAAAACGAGAAACATTAGAAAAATAACCGAGATCAAACAGCAGCATTTAAAACAAAACAAAATGCGATTACTCTCTTCCTTTCCCACCATCTTTCCCCGGATTTCTCAGCAAACAAGTAAAAAAGAAGCAAAAAATAAATAAATAAAGCAATTATTCTCCTCCTATTCTAAAATTTGCATATAATGCATATTCTACGACTATCCCCCACAATTTTCCAGCAACCCAAACAGGCAACAGATCCAGATCTGAACACAAACCTTGCTTATGACCAGCTCCTTTATCCACAGTATGGCACTGCGCGCACTTAGTCCTGAAGATCTTCTCCCCCGCGGCAGCATTACCCGGCAGTGCGTCAACGAACGTCGCCATCTCACAGATCTTGGTGTCACGTCAGCTAATTTCCTCAAGAACGATCGCAGTTAGGTTTTCAGAATTTTCAGCAGCTTCACAAATTGGGGAAAAAGCGTCTATGGCGGAGAAATGACAAGACTGTCCCGATGTTCTCTGACTTTAACTCCACTCGCGCGCGTATGAGAAACAATGCATACTCGCTCCTTTTGTGGAGTATCAACAGTATCATAGTGAAATTACCGAAACGGGCCTGTTATGGTTTCCTGTACGGCGAGTAGACAGGAATAATGTACTCGAGATGAGGCGCGTTTGTTTTGGACGGTGTAAAGGCTCGTGTTGTGCGAGGGACTGTTCGGGAAAGTTGAACTTTTCTGCACTTTTTTTTGTGTCCGCTGGTCGAGATTTGGAAAACGTGGAAAACTATTAGCCGTCAAGTTGGCATAAGTAGCGTGTTGTCCTAAAATAATCTGAGCCGTCCAATTTGAATATATTCCACTCGTTTTGTTTCTTTTTTTTTTTTTTTTAATTACAATAAGATAGAAAAAGAAAAAGGAAATTTTGAAAAAATGAAAACAATTTTTTGAAAAATACTTTTAAAAAAACATTTTAGGAAAAAAAATTAAGTTTTCTTCCTATTTATTCTTTTTTTTTTACGCATATTTACTTTACATTACTTCATAATATTATATTCTAGTTCTTATAAATTTATCCCAATCGGGGCTCCAACCGATCCCCTCTCATCCCAATGGTAGCTGTCACACCCCTGATTATCACACTGAAATTTTCTCCTGCTGGATGTGCGGTGCTAACTCGTTTAGCCAAACCTTCCTCATAATGTCTCTCAAAAGCAAAGTATTAGAGACTTAGAATATACAGGAAATGACCCCAACTTGTATTGCACAAAAATGTCAAGTGTTGTGCACTTCTCAAAATACAAGAGCTTTACAAAATATACAGAATAATGGCACACTCTCTAACCCCCTCTAAGTTAGAGACCGTCAGCTATAGACTTTGGTGTCTATTGCCAGCATAGGTGACCACTTCCCAGCGGGTGCAATTTCCACTTTGTCATTTGAATTGAATCTGCCTCCATATTTCAAAATTCGGGCTCCCACATGGGTGATGTTTGGTGTTGAAATAAAAACCATTTTCAAATTCAAACTCGCTCCAATAAGTAGGTGTGTCATGCTACCATGCACTGTATTAGTCCACCGTACCTTACCATGCACCACCATGGTTTGCCTTATTTTTATTAGGTGCCCTCATAGGTCTAAGGCATACCTATGAGGCCCTTGCATCCAACCAACGAGCTTAGGCATCCGAGGGGGTAACAGTAGCCTACTATTATAAAGGCATTTTTAAAAAATTAATATGAAAAATTAAATATTTTTAGATTTTTATAAAAAAATATGATTAAAAACTGAAAATGGTAGTTTGTATTGTTTGTTTTTAAATATATATTTTTAAATAAAATTTATTTGTACTTGATGATGCCTTTTCCAGCCAGGAGGTGGGTTGGGCGTGTGGGGTCGTTGGGCGTCACGGATGCGGTGGATTAAATTGTAGGGCTGTAGCCACGGATCATGCAGGGTGAAATAGGATCACTTGATGTGATTAACGGGCTTTGGAAGGTGACACTCCTGCAAAAACAAGAAAGAAGGGGTCGGCGAGGGGCCGTAGTGGCGCTCGTCTGGGTCGGTTCGCTATGAGAGAAAAGATATCTCTGGCCCCAGAGGCGGATGTACGTGTATGAATATGCGTGTCCCGGTGATAGATGCGCTCCCGCAGATGGGATTGTGTATTTATAGTAGATGTTAATGGGTTGGATAAGGTGACTAGGATCGTTAAATTCAGGATGGGATATTTTGTTAATGCTCGGTATGGTTGGTAAAGGATATAGAAGCGGAGTTTATTTTAGGATAATGCTTCCCTTGTATTAGGATCAGATTTGATGATACATTATTGTCTTCTGTATTGGTGAGGTTTGGTTGGATTTGCGAATAATATATTATTAGGGATTATTACATTTTGTACTATAGGAGACTTCCATAATCGAGTCTTTCAGTTGGCGGGTTGGACTCTCGATACGAGAGTACGGCACGAAGCAGGCTGCTAAGCGCAAGGCTAAGTGCTTCCATGGGCATCTTTCGTTTGGGGTTTAAGCGAGTAGAGGCGCAGGTGTTTCGTTGGTGGCCTCTTTCTTGGGCTGTGAGGGGGCTGTGGCGCTTATTTTCGAATCCCTATCAATACTCATCTATTTTTAACAATTAATCATACTTTTATATGTTTTTTTAAATCCTTTTTTATAAGTTTTTTTTGTCAGTGTTTTAGCGGGGCATATAAGTAAATATATCTTTAAGTCATACCACAAGGTCCATACTCATACTAAATCTCATTTGATTCGGATGGATCCTTGGCGGAAGTAAAATTATAGCATGTCTGAATCATGCAAGAACAAAAATTTTTGATCATTTCACCTAAATATTTGATGGTATTTTTATAAATTTTTTTATATATTATTGGATAGAAATTATTTGCTTACACAAGACCACCTCTTCACATTAAAATTTTGGTATAATGCAAACTTCAGCTTTAAAATCTCTTTTAATCATTTGGCTGCTAGGAAAGGACAGAATGGAAATGTTCTTTATGATATAATTTTTTAATTTTTCGCTCTTACCAGATCTATTGACCTCTTTAGAAAATTAGTTTAAAGAAAATTTAAACAATAACATGTCCATGAAAATCATACCTGCCTTCAGAGTAGTGGGTGGGGGGGACACATGCCGGCGGTATCATCCCGGTTCGCCCTTAAAATTTTTACAATTTCTCGGGAAACAAACAGAAACTGATACAGAGCCTCAAATCTTACTCGTCCGTCTCGAGCCATCGACCTTAGACCATTCTAGAACTTCAAAGTAGAAAGAAATTGAAATGACTTTCATGTTTAGTTATCTAATGAAATTTGAAAAAAATTAACTATAAATAAAATTTTATAAATTCTTAAAATTATTTAATACTTATATCAACGAGTTAAAATAAATAATCTATTTTTATTTTTCTTTTTCTGCCCTTACACTTTTCTTCTTCTTTTTTTTTATTCTCCTTCATTTTACATAATCTGGAGTATTTTGGGCAGCTCGGCAATTAATTTTCTTATATTACATGACATGAATACAGATTGATATATTAAATAATTAAATCAATTAACCTAATTATAATTTTAAAATACTTAATGATATTAGATTTATTTTAAATAAATAAATAATTTACATCAAAATGAAATATATATATATATATATAGTTTAAATCATTGCCTGTAAATATTTTAAACCTAACAATTCTGGAAATGTAAACAAGTCAAACTACTAATACAAGACTTTTTGACTCAATTAGAATTAAACCGAGCTTAAATAGCTTATCAAATTGAGTTCAAATATCATAATACATAATTCAAACTCGTGAGCTAAAATCAGATTTTACCATTTTATTAATCAAATCAAACTCAAGTCAAGTATAATTACTTATTGATTTTTTAATTAACTCAAGCTTTGTTGATTTTTATAATTAATTCAAGCTTTCTCAAACTCTGACTACTTTTTTAATCAAAGTTTCAAACATCAGAAAAAAAAAAAAAGATGACCAAGGATTCGGGTTTCAAGTTTTTTTAATGAGTCAAGCGAGCTTTGGCTCACATATCCTTCCCGAATCGATTACAGCCCTCTGAGAATAATCCTACACATAACAAGGTGTTGGGGATAAACCATTCTCAAAAAGAGCATCTTAAATCGGTATAGATCACATTCCAATAGAAATCAGAACTCCATTTATTCAACAAGGTATTCACAGAACCTCCTGCCATTAAAAACAGAAATGGTCATTTTAAATGTGAGAAGATCACATGCATTTAGCAACAGAACAGAGACCACACACTTGCCTTTTCCTCTTATTTTTTTTTCCTGGGAAAAAGCATTCAAAAGGAAAAAGAAAAAGAAAATAAGACTTCCAAAAGATCATGATGATGGAGAGACTTTTCAACAATGCAATGTCTTCTTCTTACAGCAAGAATCTTTTTTCCATGCTTTGCCATGTTTGATACCTAAAGTTGAGCTTTTCCATCATGAAATTTCTGGGACCACATTTTCCCACTCCCCAGTAAATTTCATAGGAAACTTCCATCTTCAACAGGAGAGCCGAGACTTTCGCCTGAAAATTCCACCTTCCATTCTCGACTACTTGGATTTTCTCTAACAAGAAGCAAAAAGGGCAGGAATGTGGGCAAAATTCATCTAAATATCCTGACAATTTTTTGAAACATAAATGTCTAGACCTGCAAAATCTCTTCAAAGTTTCATTCCTTTCTATCAAACAGGCACAATACTACCTGATGAAAAGGATAGAAAAAAAAAAAGGCCTAAGTGTTAACAGGAATGAAAATGAGGAATAACAAAGACGATGAATTCAACCCAAGGGTAAATTAAACAAAACATATGCAGGTAAGGTAAGATGGTAGCAGGCAAAATCATCATATCTAGAATAGAAACAAAAAGCCAAGAATAGAGAGATCCTTATTGAAACTAAACCCTTTACAAACAGTTTTTTTTTTTTTTCCTTAACCACAAAACTGAATTTTTACCACAGCTTTCCCAGTTTGTTTGATACTTTCTAAGGTGCATGAAATTGGTGGGGAGGGATCATCGGCCAGCCAAGAGGTCGAGGTGAGCCTGGAGGGGTCACATGCTGACTAGGAGAGAAGAGGCTAAGTTCACGTAAGTATCCACTGAGGTTCCATCTTTCTCTGTTCGGAAAGGAAATTGATCAGCGCGCTTTGTTGGGAGCATCAGAGTTTTCTCTCTGGGCTAACTCCCATACTTTCCCAAGAAGGGCTTTGGTTGGCAATAAAAATAGGTTTCGTTAGTAATTAAGTCACTGATCCTTCTCCTAGCCTCCAGATCCAGCAGACTCCTCAGGGCTAAAGAATCAGCAACCGGGCAATATACAAGCATCCAAATGCTAACCCCAGCACAACATAGAAGGGAAAGAAAAGCCAAGAATGCAAGTGCTTCAAACACAACCTGCTCTGGCTCATACATGACTGATAAACCAAGCAAAAGAACCCTTAATGGAAGAAAACCTGACACAGAGAATATCAATGTGTAAACTCTCCTTTGCAAACCCTTATTGATGACCAAGTTCAAAATCCGCCTCCCAAGCCAGAACAAATAGGTAGTTAGGACAGTGGCAAAAAACCCCAGGAGGATAGTACTCAGTAAAGGGTAAGTGCAGAGAGCAATATCATCATCATCATCATCCTTTATCTTAGAATGAAAAGCTGTGGATGTAAAATAGTGCGGCAATTCAAATGCATTACTCTTACCCTTGTTAAAGTTGGGTCCAATTAGAATAATAATGAGCTGAAGAGCAAACACTGGGACACAATAGAGAAGAACATAACCAGCTGTTTTTCCATTCCATTTCTGACTCAAAATCCCCGACTCCATCCTCTGTAAGGGTGCACGAAGTAGAAACACAAGGGTGAGGAACAGGCAAGGTTCGGCAAACCCTAGATTTGAAACAATGTAATACTTGCAAACTGTTTCCTGCCATTTCAAGGTAAAAGCATTCAATACTCTTCCCTCGCTTCTCAACAAACTTAACCGAACAATCTCACCAATACCCCACCAGATTGCAAACAAGATGAATGTGATTCGGATAATCCAAGGACCGCTAAAATAGCTTCCAGGATTCGACCAAACCATTACAGAAGCTGGATGAACTGAAAGTAACACGAGTAAATGATGCAAAGAAAACCGAGAAGAATCAAAAGTGAAACTAGGCAAATTGTCACCACACCGAATGCATCGGCAGCTAATCTCGTCAGGGGCATTACCCGAAGCACAGATTCCACGCATACTCCCTGCCAGCATGGATACAGAAAAATCTCAATGTATGCACTTTGCTTCTTATAGTAAAAGGGAATGAAAGCAATTCCCCAGAAAACACTGGATAGCTCCAGTCAAACCCAACATAACCATATATAATCACTCAGAATGAGAATAATCCAGCAATCATGTAGTGAAATCCCCCATCACCTACTCTGAGATTCCACCAATCTACTAGAATGCAGTGACATCCTGTAACATCTGATGTACAACGTTTCCCTTACTTCATTTGTATGGTGAGGAATCAATGAGACAAATGAATAACCCAGCTCAAGAGTAACTATATTGTGAACACGGTTCAAGATTGCATCAATCAGAAGAGCCTTGATTTCGATTTTCCAGCCAACCACCTGCTGCACAGATGTAAATAAACTTGAACCGTAGACCAAAAAAGAATATAAAAAAGGCAATCTCATAAAAAGGAAAACTTTATCAGCCATCATCTGTAATACTCCAATTTGGTACTTTTTCAGCAATTAAACATCAAATCCCATCGTTGACATTATCTTCATCTCATAGGATTGTCTAGTAGTCTACCAAGCATGATCAAGAAGCTCTAGCCTCACATGGCAGCCCTTTTTCCAGGTTTTGCAAATTATTGCACCACCGGAAAAGCTCAGCTAAAAGCGGGGGGAAAATCCATCAATTCAAGCCCAACAGTTTGAACACTCTTTCAATTTAGTAGGCATGGACAGTCCACTCGTTTTTCTTATGTGATACAAGTGAAAGGATAGCAATAGAACGCCACGGCACTACCAGACAACTAGATAAAGGGCAAATCAACCCTACCCCTTGTCCATTTTCTCCTCCATACAACCACTCTCTTGAAAATTTAATAATTACAAATGATTCAAAACTAATCTAGCACATCATAAAGGAAAGGTATTATATATTCCATATACATTTCAGAAAATCCGTTTAAATCTTTTACACATACTTTTTGACAAAAATTTTATCACAAAGACATCAACCCTCACCTATTCCATAAGAAAGAATCTCGTTGACTTTAAGGTCCAAGTTTTGATGTTAACCATAATAAAAGTTTTATTCACATTACCTAAAGTCATGCATAGTCGAGTCAAATATCAATTGTTGACTTTTATGAACTTTGTTAAAGCATTTGCACAATCTACTTTTAAACGCAGAACAGCTTGCAGTGTAACATTTTAAGTATTAGTAAGCCAACAAACAATGCTCCCTCTGACCATATATGACTTCTTTTTCTCATCCTTTTCATAACAACACTTGTGAATCTAGTAATAACCATTTTTCCAATTGTTTGGAAAATGTTCCTCCCATGAACTCATTAACCAAAATTGTTCCCAGAGATTTCTCCTATGACCCTAAATCCTTTTCCCACTTGAAGAACTCCAAAAGATGAATCCATCATTATTTCAAACTTTCAAACTCATCCGCTGCCCATGGCAGTTAAATAAAGGAACGATGGGTAAAAGAAACAAAATTTCCAAATCCTACAATTACCACTTGCTGACCACTAAGAAAGTGAACACACCACTCTTAAACCTCCCAAGCCAACCATTCAAAGTAATACCCAAGATCCAAAATTTAATCTTCATTTGATTTTTTTCCTCAATTCATCCAGAAACGTTATCGTTCTCCTGTATAATCACCTTGACATCAATTTATACCAGAAAAAAAAAGTAAGAAACCAAATATTGACCTACACCTATCACTGCCAAATCCAATAATTCCAAACAAAATACAAGATTCAATATGTCTTTTTTCCCTTTATCCCTTTCTTCCCTCACCCTTCCCACCAATCACACCGAAGCTAGAGTCCTCCCACAACATCACCCTCTACACCAATTCCAACACGCATATTCAAAAACTAAAAACTAAAACCAAAAAACAAAAATCTCAGTTAACCAATGCTAATCCAACCATCCAAGATCCAAAATGCTCCCCAGAAACTCCAAATTCCACCACAAAATTAAAGCAAAAACACCAAACCACAAACACAAACAAACAACCTTCCTTTTGAAAACCTCCACAATCCACAGCCCAGAACAAGCAAAAAAACACCACCAACAACAAAAACCCTGATTACATCAACCAGAGAGCAAAATCAAGAAAAAACCAGATCAATCGAGAGCTTACAAAATGACGAATCGTGATCCAGCAAACTAACCCGCGACAAAGGAGATCAGGGAAACCCTAATGGGTGAAACCTAAGAGAGAGAAATCAGAGAGAAAGAGAGGCTGAACGAGAGGAGAGAGAAAGAGAGACAGAGAGAGAGACGGGGGATCTGTGAACGTAGATAGAGGACTAGGGAGTGGGACTTTGTTGGTGACAGGCTGGATACAGCTGTGTTTCCCGAACCTACAGCTTCGGCACAAAAGCCCTCGCTTCGGAAGCCTCCCGATCCTACCTGGCATTTCACGCTGGCGGCAATTTCGGGAAATCCCTCCAGCAGTCTTCTTCTCGTGAGCTGGGTCCATCTCCACCGTCCGATTTCGTCCTGATGATTCACGGACCCTCCTTGGGATACCGTGCGGATCATCACACCGGATCCCTTCCCATTATATTTTAAACATTATTTTATTTTTAATATAGAATCCGGAAAATATCTTATTATTCAGTTGTCACTTTAGAAAGTACAGACTGTGAAATTCGATCTTCAGGAAACTTATAAATTTGTGTACTTCAAGCTTCTAGTTTTTAGAATTTTTTAATATAAATAATTTTAAAATCATTAAATTGTTTATTGATATAAATCTAAAATGGTTCTTATTTAAATATGATATAAAATGAAATAAAATTTATTAAATTTATGGTATTATATATATATATATATATATATATATATATATACCTCTATATATATTGATTCTATATGTACATTTATATTTTTATATCTAAAATGTTAAAATAAAACATATATATTTTGGGAAAATTAAGTTATGGTATTAATGGTTATAATTATAAAAAAAGAGGTTAAGGAATAGAAAACATTTAATTTATGTGCGTAAAGCATTTTTTTTCTTCCAAGAATAGGTCATAAAAGTTTTAGTTATAATAATTTATAATAAAAACAATTATTAAAATAGTTATCCAAAACTAAATATATGTTTTACAGTTGTTTTAACCATAATTTTTGTTTTCTATTTTTTAAAAATAAAAACAAAAATAAATTCGATGTAAACTATTTTATGTTTTCCATTGTTAAACAAATTAATTATGATGTTTTATACATTAGTTGTTTTTTTTTTATTGTTTCGTTTTTTTCTGAAGATTCCTTTTAAATAATAATATAAATCCTTGGATTATCAAATGAATATAATTTATTTTAAACACATTTTAAATATTAAAAATGAGAAATTAAATATTTTGATTCTAACACAGACTTTATTTTGTAAAATATTTAAAAATTAAATTTTGAAAACCTGTTTTTAATAACAATTATCAACTAAACCCTAACCCTAACACATAAACCTGTTTTTATGTGTTTATATTGTTGTAAAATGTTGAATAGAACAAACCACCACTCCTCTCTTATTCTCTAATTCTTTTATCATTAGTCCATTTTCTTAAATATAGAGGGTAATTTTTTTTACCATTCGCCAATTTGAAATTAAATGCATCTCTTTCTATAAAATGATTGCTGGGGTGGGAGGGTAAACCACCTCTCCGACGCTCAAGTCAGGCCCCTTGTCTCTAAAAATTATGAACTTTTTGCAGATTCTTTCATACGCTAATCATGTGCGATGATCTTAACATCGAGGAAGTAAGTCGGCTTTTGTAAAAGTTTGTGATTTTTCTCTCAAATCGGAAAAGGAAGATGTGCGCATCAGCGCGTAGAAAGCCCAGTTAACTGCTAAGTAAGATATGTTTTTCGAATGGGATCGTGTAACTATTTCTGCGGGTGACATCGTCATGATGATTTATGGAAGAATGCACATTCTATTCGAGGAAGTCCATCCAATAGCATTTGTTGCATAAAGTCTTCAATCGAGAGAGATGACGTGTGAAGTATGTCGACTCTCTCCCGGCTAGGGGAGGATATGGGACCGGCTCTTACATTGGGTTGGGCGAATCTTCTTTGGGTCGGCTTCGAGTCATAATAGTCTTTTAATGATTTGGCCACACATTAATTTGGGGCCTAGGCAACCACATGCTTCATGCATGATGTTATGCTTTATATATGATAGGTGATTCATCTGCTTAACAACTGATAAACATGTCGATCGAGGCATGCTTGTCAATGTGCTTCATATATCTAGTATTAAATGATTTGATTCATTATTTATGCCGTTTCAAACAAATGTTGAATCTAACGCATTTTTTTTTTTCCGTTTCTCACTAATTTGTGTGAATAAATATGGCAAGCTAAAAATAAAATAAAATAATTCCATTATATATATATATATATATAAACCTATATTCTGCTTCTTATAAACAACAGAAGAACACAATATTTATTTCCTCACCTTTTTTTTAACTCTTTTTGTTTCAATTTTATTTCCATAGCATTTTTATATTTAAAGGCTCTGTGGAACAAATGTGGATAAATCACATCAAAAAAATGTGTTGTGTATGAATTAACATTAGAGGATATTTAATAAATCAAATTAATGATTTAATTAAAATTATTAAATAGATTAACCTTGATTGGTAGATCAAAAGCTAACCGAGAGACCCATAATTATCATAAAATAAATATTTCTCATGTTTGGTAAAATATCTCTTACAATTTAAAATAAAACCTAAGATAAAATAATAAATTAAAATGGTTGGTTTAATTGTACTCTTACATTATTTTATTAGTGTGGAAATGATCACCAAAACTCAATATTCAAAGTTTACATTATTTTACATTATAAATTAAAATGGTAAAGTTTATATTCAATGTTTAAAAATTTATAATAAAATTTTTTAAAACTAATTTATCTATTTATAATACTAAAAAAACAGACCATAAATTTACTATTTAAAATTAACTAAAATAAGAAATATTAACATATTTATCGGTCACTGTTTTTAAAATAAGCAGATTAGTTTTTCATATATTTTATATAAAATGATTATAAAATATGAGCCCTCTTAAATTATTTTCAAACTTTTTACACAGTCCAATCAAGTACATATATAATTAAAATATATAGAATATTAATTATCTTTAGATAATTATTTTAAATTTATATTCATGCATAAGCTTGAATTTTGTTTTTAAGCAAAAAATAATAATATGTTTAAGGTTATTTGATTAAAGAATTATTTGAAAACTCAATTTTCCAAAATCTAAACCATCATCATTTATTTTCCTTTTCATCATAAAAATATAATTTATCTTAAAAAATCTAAAAGTATCCTTAATTTTGTTTTAAAAGTAATTAATCAGTGGAACAATTAAAGTTTCTTTGTGCATTATTATTTAAAACGGAGAGGAGAAAGGTTTGACGTGCCGGTATAAAGCGGTTATTTTCTTATATTATAAAAGGTATTAAACCTTAAAAATAAAATAAAAATTCATATCCTTTTCAACCAATTAACTTTTATATTCTTATTCAAGTGCGTACACCTAATCTATTCCCACTAATCTTATAGACCTTGAAATTAACAGGTAAAAACCTATATTAATCATCAATTAGACCAACTAAATTATCCCTTAGGGTCAACTTATAGTCAAATTAATGAATTATTTGATTCTTCATCAATTTTTTGCTTTTTCATTATAAAACTATCCTTATTATAATTTTAAATAAATAAATAATTTTAAAAAATAAAAATAATTATTTAAAATGAGAAGGGACATTTAAAGATTTATCTCATTATTATGTAACTTTTCACCACTCATAACCAAGTCTCTTTTTTTCAACCAACCCTCTATTGCCTTCTTATTCAATTTATTCGACTTTTAGTCAAATTATTTTATTATTAAATTTACTAACACACGAATAAATAATAATATACTATACATGTTTTCTAATTTTATTACAATTGTGAGACCATCTTCAATAACATACATAACTGCCTTAACATGAAGAGTAATTAGATATTAAATCAATCAATTATAAGTTAAACATCATTGTATTATTTAATTATTTTTAATAAAGATTTGCCATCAATTTTAGTTGTGGGTGCCATGTCACCATTTTTTGTGATTTATTTTATGTTTTTATGGATAGAAAGTGGTGCCTATATATATATTAATAGTGGCGATAGAGTCTTAATGATCTGAGTCAGTTTGAGTTATTTGGCGAGTCAGTCGTTAACATTTCGAGTCGAAGTCATTTCGAGCTCGAATCAGAGTTTTGTTAGTGAGTCGAGTAGATAGCGAGGTTATGCCGTTTCGTGCTTGCAATTATTATATATCCAAGCTTTAGGAGATGGGTGTATGGAATATATATATATATATATATATATATATATATATATATATATTATCACGTTTATAATACTAACTTATTAATAAAATAAATATATTTATAACTAAATAAATAATAAAAATGTATGATTGTTTAAGAATAAAAAAAAATAGAATATGTATTTATGTCATCCTACGAGGATGAAAATATCGGTTTCGTGAGATATATGTTAATTGGAATTCTGGGATATATCGGATATATGAGACTATATAGGTGAATATTTTCTGAATATATCGATATGAGAAATTAATAAAATACTTTTAAATTGATGGAAACACTTTATAAAAGTGTAAAAGTGACATTAATAATGAAATCTGAGACGTTGATACGTTGTCGTGGTCTTTCGCCCATAAAATGAAGATCGATGTGAACCACAGATTACACGGCGTTTGATGAAGGATCCCGTCTTGGTGAAGACAATAGTCATGTCAAAGGCGTGGTGTTAGATAATATTGGTTATAAGATCGAACATCGCCATGTATAAATGTCTTCCACTTTGTGCCAGCCTCTCCATGGATGGGAAATTGGGGGTTCGCAGCATGTTCGTTTGAAATCCTTATTTGCATTTGATAGAATGTTGAATGGCATTTGTTCGGCATAGGGGATAATTTATCGTCCTTATTCTTCGTCAATGGAAGCGATTTGAAGAAGGCTAGTAAGTCGTTGTGTGAGGAGGAAAAATGTTACCGTCATTGGATGAATCAACGTATTGAGTGCCAAAATGCTCATAAGTTAAAACGACAATGAATCCTCGTTGTGATGTACTTGATCCTTCGTTGTCGACCTACATATGGCTTTCAATGGCTCGATACTGCGCGGCTCTCCCCAGACCCGTGGTCTTCATCTTGTGTAGCGTGTGTGAAATCATCTTCACGATTGAATGGACTCGATGGATATTGACTTATTTGTCGATCTGCGATATCTCCACCATCATTTCAGTATCACTACCATCATTGGTCCATACCATCTTGAGCCGTCATTGCACAGCGTAGTTGAAATGCGCAAAACTAGATTCTACTACTATGTTCGACACTTGAATCAAATGAGGTGAAATCAGTATTGAGAATTTGAACCGGAGTCTCATGTGTGGTGAAACTTTCACTATTAACTTCTTCGGATAAAACCGCAGTCGACATCGACACGACCTTCTCGAACATGCGCGACGAATTCGTGGATCGAGATTTTCATCTTAAATCGTCAAATGGAAATTAACCCCATTGGAATAATTGATTATCCTCTTCTTCACCAAACTGAATTTGAAATATCGAGTAAATCAAAACCAATTCTTTTCAGCAACTTTATCTGACTCTGCTTGCATATCACGTATCTTTAGTTTCATGTTATAATAACAAAAAACTAATTGTTGGAGCTTAGGGTAAGCAAGCCGATTTCTTTGTTTTGTATGTATTAGAGCAAATGTGCTCCAATTTCTCTCACATGCTGAAGAAGATCTGATTTGAGCAGAGCTTTTTAATGGCCAAATTACGATATTGGGAGTGTGGTTTCCATACATGAACCCTTAAATTCGAAGCTGCAAATAAAAATAAGTAACATTCAAATCTAATAACATGAAAATGAAACTATTTTTAATGTTTTAATGAAAGAACACTAACCAGGAACCATTAAATCTCTTGAGGCTATTGCTGCTCTATCACTGAATCCTCTCTTCGCATCTCGAAACATTACAAGCTGTGAATTGAAAATATACATGTCTAATCAGTATAAGTGTGAGTTTAACCAATTAACCACCATCAGTTAATTAGATTTGCTAACAGTGATGTACCTCGTTCCAAAGTACAATGGCGTAGAAGTAGAAGATAATCTTGCGAATACTTCGTGTGAGCGACGGAGTAACTTCAGAGTCACTACTAACTCAGTCTATATTGAAACGGATTAAATAATATCTTTATAAAAGTGATTTAGAATTAGTATGTCATAAGAGGAAAATAATATACATTAAGTGTGATTAAGATATCGCTTGGTACATGAAGAGGATGTTTCATTTGAGAGGCGTTCTGTCAGCGATCTGCGATAATTGTTTTTGACCCAATCTTTGGCATTGAGTTGATGTAAATTTTGCTTCATTACCGAATCGGCTAAATACCGCGAATGGCGGTGTTAGACGACAGGAATCCATGTCACGAAGAAGCGTATATAGTGGCTCATATATTGATACTAGCTTAGAGACCTTCTCGATATGTATGACGCAGGCACTTCAACATCATGTCAATGGTCGTCGACTAAGCTTGTGAAGCCCGTTAAGTATTTGATAAAGATCTTCTTCAAATCGACCCTCTTTTTAGAACTGCAGGCGATGTAATTTGTTGCAAATCTTGTTGCCCCGGACGCGCAAATATCTCACCCGCAGACCTTTCGCTTTATGAAACCTTGACCATGATTGTAGATGAAGTTGGTGATTTTGCGTGCATTAGTATTAATTAAGCGGTAGCTCTTTTAGCAATGTCTTGAGCAATAGTCGTGCGGTGTGCTCGCATGAGTCAATATAAGTGTGAAACTTCGTACTTAACTTTCCCGCCTTCACAAATGCTGATCCATTTATGCGTAACAATTTGCACAACATTTGTTTCACCTACTTCCTTGATCCGTCCTTGCCAGTAGTAAATGTATTTGTTGTCCTTTATCTTGTCCGGATGCATCCCAATGAGCTTGAGAATCATGTGCTTCCTTTCGAATATACCATGAAATTAATAATGCTCAATTTCGTGGGCCCGGTCCATCCATCAGACATAATCGTACACCCATAAGTCTTCCATTTTTCCCTTTTGGATGTTCACATAATCTTCCATGTCTTCCTCTCCATATCCAGTATTTGTTTTTGAACCTTATGGAGATGTTGGCTCTATTCCCATATACCACAAGTAGAATTAATGAAATTAATTATCCCAGTTTTTCTGAGTATAATATAAGATAATAATTTATTAGAGCTGAAAGTGATTGTCACATACCGGCTTGTTGTGCACAAAAATCATGTTCTTGAAGTGGTGAGAGTACGCTGTGGCCTTGACACTCGTATATGAAGAATTTCTTTGATTAGTCGTAGTGGTTTCTTACAGTTGAACCACCTTTGAAAAATTTTTAATGCTTTTGTCGCTAGCTGCTTAGAAGACTTGTATAATGATGACAGCGGTGGTAATGGATGGAATGTCTCACGCCCCAGAGATCTTTGCATGCGCCTTGTTGGATTAGTCGGTTGCGGTTGTGAAGGCTCACCATTTACTGATATCTCAATTAGTTATCGAATGGTCGTTTATTTAAAAAAATTATTTAATTTAAACATTTGCAATTTTAACTGTGCTCTCGTAAATCCTTCTTCTTGTTGTCGGTTTCCATTCGGTAGCTTTGATGCACGATATGCCGCTCGGCGTCGGCTCTTTCATCGAGGTCGTATCGGATAAATATATCATCCTGCTCTTAGCCATCTGTCTTAAATCAAATAAATGCGTCGATGAGATGTCTATCGCGTCACTCGAATTTGATAATATAAGTAGTTCGTGCTTGAATATCTTATATGTTTCACTTTCTTCGACTTTTAACATTTTCTGCTCTAAAAGTTGTTTCTGTTTCTTGTTTCACTTAGGAGAGCACATTTGAGCACTTTTTGTATTAGAGTTGGGATCCAGAATGTGACAATTGATATTCGCGAAGTGATCGTATTTCCAGTATCCAACCAGACCCATGATAATTGCATATTATGCAAATTTCTATTCCCTCCATATGTGTCTTGATGTTTCATGCTGGATCTCGGCCTCAATATTACTTCCGCTAACCATCCTATTATTATACAATTGAAAATGAATTTATTTTCATATAAAACAACAAATTTATTATATATATATATACACAATATTATTAATATATAACATTTAAAATATTAACTAACATGAAAGATTAATTAATTTATTAATGACCATACATAATATTAACTAATATATAATTTATTAATATGCATACATATATAACTAAAGTGTAGTTCTTTTAAAGGAATTCACCACTATTATTTATTATAGTATATAAAACCATATTATTACATGATATTTACCTTAAAAGCTTAAACTAATATATATTTGTATTTTGCACAATTTATAATCTAATGTAAAATTGATATATATATATATATATATATATATATATATATATATATATATATATATATATATATATATATATATTAGTATATTTATTATAATATATAAAACCATATTATTATATGATATTTACCTTGAAGCTTAAACTAATATATATTTCTATTTTATGCAATTTATAATCCCATGTGAAATTATAAAAAAAAAAAGTAATGTATATTTATTTTTAAAGAATACACCACTATTACATTTATTATAGTATATAAAACCATATTATTATGGTATTTACCTTAAAGCTTAAAATAATATATATTTATATTTTATGCAATTAATAATCTAATGTGAAATAAAAAAAAACAAAGTATATTTATTTGAAAGAATACACCACTATTAAATTTATTATAGTATATAAAAACCATATTTTATATGATATTTACCTTAAAGCTTAAAATAATATATATTTATATTTTATACATTTATAATCTAATGTGAAATTATAAAAATATATAGTATATAAAGAACCATATTATTATATGATATTTACCTTGAAGCTTAAACTAATATATATATATATATATATATATTTATGCAATTATAATCTAATGTGAAATTATAAAAAAAAAAAAAAACTAATGTATATTTATTTTAAAGAATACACCACTATTAAATTTGTATAGTATATAAAACCATATTATTATATATATATATATATATATATATATATTGAGTAATAATCGTAAAGCTTAAAGCTTAAAATAATATATATTTATATTTAATGCAATTTATAATCTATTGTGAAATTATAAAAAAAAACTAATATAAAACTATAGTAGTATTTATGAAATAAATGTAAAAGTATCTTAGACTAATATTATGTTAACTATAGTAATATATATTTATGTAGACTAATATAAATTGTATTTATTAAATTTATAATGTAATATGAAAATTATAAAAAACAAACTAATATATAATTAACATAAATACAAAAATAAATGTAAAAAGTAAAAACTATTAAATACACAAAACATAAATACAATAGAAGCTTAAGAACATACAATTAATCTTGTTGAAATTTGGAGCTTCAACCTTTAAACACCAAAATTTCTACCTTTTTGGAGATATATAACAAGAAAATAATTTTGAGATGAAATGAAAGATTTGATGAGTAGAGAGAGTTTGTGAAAATAGAGTGATTTTGAGTGTTATAGGATTTTAAGGTCAAAAGGCTATAAAATGGTCAAAATTTAATTAAGATTTAATTCTAACCGTTGGATTTAGTTTTGGTGAAAATCTGACCGTTGGATCTTCTTCTAGCCGTTTGGATCAATCCTCAGCCGTTGGATCAAGCTTAGATTTAATTTATGGCCGTTGGATCAAAAATTTGTGATTCGGATCACATTTTGTCAAAGGGTGAAATCTGGCCCGGATTAAAGGATCAAACTTGATTCAAATGGCCATCGGATCGGTCAAACTAGTAGTTTGAAAGGAGGCTTGATCTGGCAGATAGTCAGTTTCACTGAATCTGTGAGCCATAGAAGCGATGTGATATATCGAAATAGATATAACTCCGAAAATATGCGAATATATGTGGAATATTTCGAATATCGACGATATATCTCGAAATGTCGAAAAGTTTAAGCGTGTAAAGCGTGTCGAAATGTCGCCCAGATATATCGCCCGGTCCGATGTTCGCGAGAATATACGGCGATATTCTGGAATTTTCGGATTTTCCGACCAGCGACTTTATGTTTCAAATGGTTCGATTGGCCGCCCGATGCACGAGAATGCTCGGCGAAATATCGACCGATATTCCAGACATTTCAATGTGATGTCCGCAAGTAGAGATATAAAATTAAAAAATAAACTTTTAAAGAATTTATATAAAAATATTCGAGTTCTGCGAGCACTGAGTCGGAGTTCTGAGTTCTTCATTCGGTAGTTAACATTTGGTCGGCTCGTGAGTCGAGTTTTGTGGGAGTCGAGTCCAGGAGTGGCTCGCAGGTTAATGCTCGTCTCGTTAGCCTTTGGTGGTGGATTCGAAAAATAAGTTAAGGGAAGGCAAAAACACTAGAGTAGTGTTTGGTTTTTGAAAAATATTAGGAAAATGGTTTCTTCGTACTTGGTTATTAAAAAAAAAAAAATAGGTGTATTTGGTTATAGCAAAATACTAAGGAAATAAAAATGTAAAGGAAAAATAATTTTTATTACATGTTTGGATTGTTTCTTTAAAAAAAAAAAGGAATTTAAGAAAATCAAATATAAATAAAATTATGTATAAATTTAATATTTTAAAATTATTTAATTTTTATATAGATGAGTTTAAACAAATAAAATTGAGTTGAGGTAGTAAATAAAGATATTATACGAGTTTAATTATATTTTTTATGTTCTTTTTTTTTTCTTTTACTTTTCCTTCATATTTTATTTCCTTTGATTTTTCTTTAAATTTTTTGGAAACCAAACATAGTCCTATAGAAAATAAAATTTAAATAAAGTACTTAAAAACTTACAAAATCTTAAGAATTATTTAATATTTATAACTAATGAATTTTGTTTGAAGTAATAAGTAAAAATAATATGTGATCTATTTTCTATTACTTTCCTTACATTTTATGAAACCAAACATAGTCTAGGTAAATTACAAGGAACAAATCAAAGTACAAATTACTTAAATTGTTTTAATAACAGTTATAGATTTTACTTTTAATTAAAACATGTGGCTTCAAATCCTAATATAAACAATTTTCTTCCAAATATTTGAGGGAGGGCCCCCTATAAAATCACTCATCTGAATATTTTTATTTAATTTCCTTGTTTAATAAAGTGATTATTCTATAATTATTTAGGTTTTATTTTGTTTTTTGTGTTGTCATTTTATCGACGTGATATTGTTCGATTGTCTTTATTCTGATGTTTTATCGTGTGAAGTGTTCGAGGGGATAGGTAAATCATATTTGATCAATCGAATATATCAAATTATGATCGTCAGTATGTTGAAGAACTGATATTATAGAATATATAGTCACTATTTTATCAAATTTATAGACTTTATACCGATTTATTATGCTATTAACTTGAATATTGTTTAATTATGCATGATTTTTAACTATTTGTATATTGGATTTGTTAGATTATTATATTGTTATATTTATTTTGTATTTTCCTATGATTGTAATTTGTATTTTCCTAAGGTTGTATAGTTTAACCTATATAAGGCCTCCTCTAATACTTGTAATTTACAATATATAAAATACAAAGACTCAGGTATTTCTTCATGGTATCATATCAGGTTCTCTGATTTGTTTTTTTCACTGGTCTCACGGTCTAGGCATTACGACCCTTTGTATAAGCTTTTTCGGTCTTACATGACGGGTCCTAGAAAGAGTCGTCATCTTGTTGTCAAGCTCCGCGAGAAGTTTAGTTGTCACGCATCGCTGCGCGAGTCGCGTCGGATCCGATGCGTGGTATTGTGCCTTCCATGCGCTATCGTACGTCAACTTTCCGTCGGCTGATTTGACCGTTGACCCGGCGCCCGTTGCGCGTGCGTTAACGTTGCCCCTTCTTTGCGCCCGTCATTCGTTGATCGAACATTTGACCGTAGCCATTGACTTATTTTCGCGTCTTGATTTCATTTTTGTTATGCGTTTTAGATTCATAATTTCGATATGGCAGGTGATGAGATTTCTCATCCGATTCATGTTATTTTTAATGAAGATAATTTTGCCAAATGGTCTCAAGTCATGCGTAGTTATCTTAAAGGCCGCAAGTTGTGGCTTTACGTCTCTGGTGACCATCCTATTCCAGAACAAGTGGACAAAGAAATTGATTATGCTTATTGCATTTAGATTGATGATTGGGAAAGTGTTAATCATCACATCACTTGGTTTCGTAATACATATATTCCATCAATTGTTGATGAGTTTGGCAACATTGATATTGCCAAAGAAGTTTGGGACTTACTTGTTACTTTCGATATCTTTGGGTAGTGGTGCTTACCTTCAATCTCACCGTGAACTTTATCAGTTCATGAGGAACCAAAAGTGAGCGGATCATTGTATATCTAGTAGGCTTAAATCTATTTGTGATCAATTGATTGCATGCGAACGATTCTCTCCCGATTTCGCTAACATCAAATTGGTTATGTTCACCATGAACAAGGGCGATTGTTTCAATTTTTAATGAGGCTTAAGTGATATGAGTTTGAATCGACCATAAGTCATATTCTCCATCGGGGATCCTTTCTCACTTGATCTCATATTTATTCATAAGTTTGATTTGATAATAAGACCGATCTTCAAAGCTGAACCCATTTTTATCAAGACCATGGTTCTTGCTACTCCAGTAGACGTGTAACACAGTACTCATGTTTTCCCTTTGTTAGTTCACTGCTTGTGTTTCCTAAGGCAAGGGAATAATGTCGAGCAACGTAACTATAAGAAGCCTCTTCTTATCTGCAATTTATGTGAGAACAAAGATCATTCTGTTGAAATCTATTACACTCGTCAACGTATTATTCAGAACACTGCTACTTTGACCCAATCTGAATTATTAGCTATGGACTCCCATTCCAAGTATGAAGTCACGCCATCTCTCTTTTTGGCGGATCTTGGATCATAGTTAATCAGGGTTCATCTTCCGGTGCATCAGTACTCTTTCTGATATCGGGTACTTCCCCTACGTGGCTTCTTGATTTTGCTTCTTTGCGATCATATGACTTATTATCTTGGTGTTGTACGCCCGCACACTTATACTTATCTCACCATATACACTACAAATGGTTCTCCTATGCATGTCTCTCATCTTGGTAATGTCTCTGCACCAACCTTGTTTGTTTCCAATGTTTACTAGATTCCCAAACTTACTCATAATCTTCTTTACGTTGAAATGACCTCTTTGAACTTTGTTTTCTCTAACCTTTTACTCTCTTGTGGTGGTTGTGCGGGGATTCTCAAGCCCGGGACGGTCGTTAGGGACCCAGTAAGGTCGGAAGGTTGTTTGAGCTCATATTTCTTCATTTCTTTGTCCTCACCGTCTGCCTTACGTAGTCTCATAAACAGAGCACTTATTCTCTTACTTTATGTCATTCTCGCCTTAGTCATGCATATATCTCTAGGGTTAAACAACTAGTTTCTAAGGGTTTGTTAGGTTCGGTTTCAAATAAGAGTTTTGATTGTATGCCTTGTCAATTTGGTAAACAACCTGCTTTGCCATTTAATAACAGTGTTTTTCATTTTCTTTCTTATTTTGATCTTATTCATTATGATGTATGGGGCCCATCTCCTATTTCTACTCCGGGTGGGTTAAGTTTCTTTGCTATTGTTGTGGATGATTTTTCCCGATATACTTGGATTTATCTCTTCAAAAATCGTTTTGAACTTTATCAAATATATCGTGACTTTACGAGTAGTTGACACAGTTTTCCTAAACCTATCAAAGTTTACGATATGATGTGCCCGATAATATAAGCTTTGTGGTACCTCGACTACATCAAATTGGTATTGTTTCTCCCATTCCTCTTGTGTAGGCGGTTCTCGATAAAATGGCAAAAATTTGGCCTTGAGCTTTCACGTCGTATTCTTGATGTGTTCGTGCGCTGCACTACTTATTGTAAGCCTATCGGCTTCGGTTTGGGAAAATTTGCTCTTACTACCGTTTACCATCTGACCGGTGTCCTTCTCCCATTGTTCATAATCAAACTCCTTATGATTTGTTGTTTGGTTATTCTCCCTCTTATGACTTACTTAGAGTATTTGGATATGCATTTTGTTAACTTCTTCATGATCATGAAAAACAAACTTGATCGATTATGGTTGTGTTGTTTTCTTGGTTATGGAAGTGGTAAAAAATGTTATAGGTGTTATGATCCCATTAGCAAACGTCTTCGTGTTTCTCGGCATGCGGTCTTTTAGGAATACAAAATGTTTCACCAACTATCTCATGTTTCTGTTTCCCTTACTCCCTCTATGATCATATGCGACCTTTTTCTGAGGAGTCTCCCCCACCTCTCATGCGAGTCTCTCCATTATATTAACGATGTTCCTTCTCATGCATCACGATGAGCTTCCCAGATCATCGGCGTGCCTTGATCCACATTAAATGTGGATCCTGGTCCTTCGACTCGTACGCCGTCGTTCGTCGGTAAAGCTACTATTATCAAACGCCGTGACTTTCGTGCTTTACGCTCTTGCCTCTGCAGGAACCTCAGGCACTGGGGCTTCCTCTGACCGCTATGGCGTGACTATAAAAGAAGAGTTAGATTCACATTACATTAGACTATAACATGGGATGCAGTTGATCTACATACGGAAAATCTGCTATCGGTTGTAAATGAGTTTATAAGATCAAGACTCGTCGAATGACAGCATTGATTGCTACAAGGCTCGCCTTGTTGCCAGGGGTTTTACTCAGGAGTATGGGATTGATTATGAGGAGACTTTTGCTCCTGTGACTCGACTTTCTTATGTCAGGACTCTTATTGCCTTTTTTGCGGCTCGCAAATGGCCATTATTTCAGATGGATGTCAAAAACGCTTTTCTTAATGGTGAACTCTCATAGGAAGTCTATATGAAGCTTCCTCCTGGTTACTCTCACCCTCTGGGGTTCCCTCACAGAGTATGTCGACTACGGCGGGCACTTGATGGTCTTAAACAAGCTCCTTGAGCATGGTTTGCAAAGTTTAGTTCTACTATCTCTTAGTATGGTTTCGGGCGGAGTTCTTTTGATACGACTCTTTTTGAGGCGATACGGTCATGGTGTCAACGTGGCAGCGCGTATTAGATGTGCCAGTTATTACGGTGATGATATGCAAGGTATTCAAGATCTAAAGCATTTTCTTGATCGTCAATTTGAAATGAAAGATCTCGACCCTTTTAAATACTTTCTTGGTCTAGAAGTTTCTTCTTTTGCAGATGATTATTATCTTACTTTCCGGGCGAGTATGCTTTTGATCACGATTTCTCAATGGGGTATCCTTTGATAGCAAGATGATCGACACACTATTGAATTATAGCTGTCGCCACCTCGATTCCTCGATAGTGAATCACTATACGTGCTCTCTACAAATAGCTTGTTAGGAGTCTAATCTATCTCACTGTTACTCACCTTGATATTTCCTATGCGGTTCGTAGTCGGTCGGTTTATAGGCATTTAGATCTCCTCATTATGATGTTTCGAGTTTTCGATGTTGAAAGGCACCATATTTGATGGTCTTCATTTTCTTCCTATTCTTTATTAACTTTTCGAGGCACATTCGAGGATCACAGTTAGGCGGGTGATTCCAGCGATCGTCGATCTCACTACCGAATATTGTTTTTTAATACGGGTGATTTTCTTATCGCTGAGAAGCAGAAACAAATAGTCGTTGCTCGTTCGGAAGCGAAGCATAATATAGAGCAGCGGCCATTCTTTTATAGCTTAACTTATTTGGTTCGTTAGTTTACATGATCTTAGTGTTGATTGTTACGCTATGACTAAAACTGACGTGATAATCGGAAATGTTATTGGTGTTCGCAATGATGTCTTATGAGCATCACTAAGCATGTGAGATTGATTGTCGTTTCGTTAAATGCGTCATCTGGCGGTCTGTTTCAGCCCGGTTGTTTCATCCACCGAGGATCGATTCATTTGATATATTCCCAACCACTTCCTCTTGGAACTTTTCGTTTAGTTTCTGACTCGTAATGGTTTACTCTTATTCTGATGAGTTTGAGAGAGATGTTAGATTATTATATTGTTAGATTTATTTTATTTTCTTAGTATTGTAATTTCCTAAGGTTGTATGGCCTAACTTGTACTTGGAATCTCATCTTATACTTGTAATTTAATATATAAAAAATCTGAAAATTTCAGCTATATTCTTGAGATCTATCCCGATCCCATTATAGTTTGAATCCAAATAATATTATCTTTCATTTCAATATATATATATATATATATATATATATATATATATATATATATATATATATATATATATATATATAATATGATATAAAATACCGGATTTAGAATGATGAATTCCATGAGAATCTTAGAGAAGACGTGGATAATATATATTTTTTTATTAAGATTTGAAAATGATTATGAACTTGTGTTGTAACTTGTAATTATTTTGTATAACAATTTTTTTTGTAAATAAAAGTGATCAAATGACTGTTTTTTATTTTTTCTGATTGTCAACAATAGAAAATAAAATAATTTTTTTAATTATTTCAATTATTTTAACTTATTTTTAAGTATTGGTTTAAAAAACAATTATACAAACATGTATAATGATTATAAGTATGAAATTTATTTTTGAAACATATTTAAGCGTATTTAAAATAAATTAAAAGGCTCTCGAACACATTTTTATTTTATAAAGCGAAATGGGTACCAAAATAGAGCCTACAGTTCTGTTTGATAATTGTTTTAAATACTATTTTTAGTATTCATAAAAAAAAATAAAACAAAAACAATTTTACTATCCATTTTTCTGTTATCGACGACAGAAAACAAAGTAATTTATTCAGAAAGCATCATTGAATTGTTTGTACTTGTTGTTTTAAAAAATAATTATATAAATAGTTTGAATAAAATACTAGATATAACCATAATAGTTTTTGAAAATATTGAAAACAAGTTAAAAATATTGAAAACAAAATTTTAATGTTTTATTGTTTATTGTTTTAATGTTTATTAAAAAAAACAAAAAATTAATGTACTAAACGTTTTTTTGTTTATCCAATGTACTAAACGTTAAAAAGTAGTTTTAAAAAATTATTGTATAAATATGATTTTTAGAATTGTTTTACTAAAACACAGCTTATGTGCTTGCTTGATTCCTCAAAACTATTATTGAAAACAGTTTTTGCAAAAATAGAAAATACTGTTTAAATGGTGTTTATAAAATTTAAAAGGTGTTCTCTAAAATAAGTATTCTCCTTGTTTTTTTAAAACACACAAAAATTGCTTAACAAAATAATTTTCTGTGTTTAAAAAAAAAAAAAAAGTTAAAAAAACATGAACATATTTCTGATTCAGTTTTTTTTTTTTTTTTTTTTTCTGGTAGGGACCTTTAGTATAATCGAGTATAGGGGTGACACTTCGTGTTAGCAGTCGTGTCAATATCAGCGGAGTTTTTGTATAGTGATACTTAAATTCGAGCATAATATGAATAATAGCGAATTAATAAATTAAAATATTCTTAGATTAGTGTCATGTAACCTTTGATTCGGCAGCGTGTATTAAATTTAATAATTTGATAAGTTAAAAGAATATAAATTATAATTAATTCATCGATATGTAACACAAATAATATATACAATGGGTCAATCTAAATCTAAGTTAAATACTAATTAATGTAATAATTAATCAGGTTAATACATATAAGAATTTGTATTTATCTAGATGAGCATGGAATATAACAGTTTATTCATTCATGAATTTGATATAATCGATTATCTTATTCCGATCACTTATAAAACTCGTGTTGAATTCGTTGGTTGTGTCGAATTTTGTCGCCTTACTGTCGAGTTTATGTTGGGTCAGACGAGGCGGTAAACTAGCCTACTATAATGGCGTATCTCTATACGTCACCGTGCTAATATCTAGAAGTAGTAATTTAAGCCTAATCCATTGGGTTAGCTTGATTAACTTTGAATTCGGGCAAAGTTAGGCTATTATTTTATTGGCTTGAAAAAATTAGTTACTCGACTCGGCCCGCCAATTTGTTACTTTATAAGGTAATTTGGCCTGATTCGTTTGGAATTAAGGCCGATTTGCTATTTTATTGGCTCGAAAAAGATCATATAAATATTAACCTAGAAAAATGGGATCAAATTTGACTTGAACCGATGTTGGCCTGGCTCAGTGAGTCGGTCCGCCCGTTCGTCCGAATTGACACCTCTAGTGATATATTTTCAATAGGACCATTGGTTGCAACAACTCTTATATGCCACGTGGCAAAACATTTCAAAAAAGAAATTGACCACACGGGCACGTCACCCCTACGCGTTTCCCACACTATGCCCCTGCGGCTCTCTCTCTCTCTCTACTTTCTACTTTCTATCTCTAGAACCAATGTTCTCTATAGATTAAGAGAGCTGGGAGAGAGGTATTTTCTGAGTTCTGAGTTCAAATCTTCCATACTGCTGCTCTCTCCAGCTTTTTTCAATCGGTTCTTCGGATTTCTAGGGTTTTACCAGATCCGAAAATCTCTCTAACTCACTTTTGGCTGTCACGACTGACAAACCCACATTCCGAAACTGGGAAACAATATTTTCCTTTTTTCCTCCTTTTTAAATTCCTCTTTTTTTGGGGTCTCGGCGGATTGTTTGCACGGAAAATTCGTGACCTAAAGACCAGTACTCCTGGATCAGGGTTCAATATCGCATTGAATTCCTGGTCTGGGGTTCGGATTTTCCGGGTTCGGGTCATCTCGGATGGTCTGCATTCCACCTGTTTGATGAATTGCGTTGGTTTTTTGTGAATTCATTTGGTTTGGCGATCTGGGATTTTGTTGATTGGGTGAAAGAGCTTTCCAGGGTTTTTTGATTTAGGGCCTTTTTTTGGTTGATTTGGGGATCTGGGCCGTGTTTGATTGAATCAGTGGCTGTGCTTTTACCAAGAATCAACGTCAAGAATTCAAATTTACAAGAAATTCGTAAGACCAATGCGATGGCGATCGGAGGGTTAGTGTTTTTAGAAGGAATGCTGATTCAATCTTGACATTAATGTAGCAAGAACTGTTAAAAATAGAACTGGGTCTGGTTCGCAAGAAGACTGTGAGAAAGAAAGTTTCCTGTTTGGATGCGGGAACTGAGCAGAAAAAAACAGTGAAGTGATAGGATTATGGGCTGCGTTTGCTCAAAGAGGCTCTGCCAACAGAGTACGTGAGGAACAATGGCGGGGACAAAGAATTGAGTAAAAAATCATCTAAACGCCATACTTCCTCCTCAAGAAGAGATGGGGCTGTACTGGAGGGTTATGGGGGAATCAATGACGCAACCGCCCGGCTGATACCGACTCAATCGGCCGAGGAGAATGCGGCGTCCTCCCCGGTTTCATGGGACAAAGGGCAGAAGAAATCAATGCCCGTCGACAGGCCGGCGATCCGAAAATCCCCGGAAACCGAAGGTGGGATGAATGCTGGACAACCCCAGATGAATGGGATAGTCAGAATCGGAAATGGGGTTGAAGCAGCTCAAGCTGCCGCTGGGTGGCCGTCTTGGCTGACTGCAGTGGCGGCAGAGGCCATCAATGGGTGGGTGCCGAGAAAGGCTGACTCATTTGAGAGGTTGGACAAGGTCAGTCTTGTAGCTTTCTGGTTGTTTGTTTCTCAGGATTCTGATTCCTTTTCTACTGTGACTTGATTTCAGGAAAAAAGAAGAATCATTTTCCTTTCATAGAATCTTCAGTTTGCACATCATTTACAGTTCTTAACTGTTGCTTTTGTCAGGATGCATATATAAGTGATTCTTATCTCTTTCTCTATGTGTACTTCAGCAAAGGTTGTGTATAGTGTATTATGATATATTTGTGTAAAGTTTGTTAACAAACACCACTGCTTTGTCTGAGCATCTGTCTGATTGGTTCCTGTTTTTGAAAACTGATCTTGTTTTATGAATTTAGTATTTTTTGTGTTCTTTATATTTTTCATAACAAAAAAAAACTAGTGTTCTCCTTACTTTCCTTGTTCTTCTTGTTTTTGAGAATAGAAAACCTTTTTTAAAATCAGGAACCAGAAACGCAGCCCAAGTAATTTTTTTAATAACCGTAGGTGTCTTAGGGAGCTTAAATGGCTTGATTGATTCCATGGGACCTAAAGTTAGAGGTTGGGTAAATCCTCCTGCTTTAGGGACCCGAACTGACCGAAGCATGAGCATATGATTTCAACCAAATCTTTATCTAGAAGATTTCGAATCTATTGCTTTGGAATATAGTTTTCTCTTGATCCTGTGCCTGTTTGTAGGATTGTCTTGAACAGCCAAGCACCTGTCTTCAGTTTTGATTGTTCAAGTCCCACTTAGAAGTAGTTTAGGAGTTTAGCCTGGATTTGGTGTTGCATTCTACTGATTTTCCTCAATCTCCTTGCTTATAAAAAACAAAAAAACAAAATTTCTACTGATTTTCCTCCTGTATTCCATGGACCTTGCTGATATTACAGATTGGACAAAGAACTTACAGCTTCCTAATATCTTCCAGTTTTTATTGTTTTAGTCCACTTAGAAGTAGGATTTGGTGTTAATTCTCTGATTTTCCTCAATCTTCTTGCTTTCAAAAAAAAAAAAAAAACAAAAATTCTGCTGATTTTCCTCTGTTATTCAATGGACCTTGTGATAATGCAGATTGGACAGGCTTGGCAGTGTCTACAAAGCACGGGACCTTGAGACTGGAAAAACTGTTGCATTGAAGAAAGGTAGGTTTGCAAACATGGATCCAAGCGTTCGGTTATGGCAGAGATATGTTCTCGCGTAAAGCAGTCACCCGAGCGTTATGAAGCTTGAAGGTGCGATCGCCGAGGATATAGGTAGTTTGTATCTTATATTTGAATATATGGACCATGATCTTGCTGGACTTGCAGCATCACCCAAAATCAAGTTCACTGAACCACAGGTACTAGCTCTTCCCCTGCTAGTTTTATACTGTGTGTAATCAATATGATGGAATTGAATCCACAACTTGAAATAGCATGTCTTAAGATCACCATAATATTTTGGTGGGGATGATTTAGGTTTCCCTTTTCCCCGGTCCTTCACGCTCCTAGCAGCAAGGCTCCTATGGGGAGTAAAAATGCAAAAAATCTGGATGCTTAACTCCTTTATGTCTATTATGGACTTTACCTTCCTGGTTACACACTTTCTTACACATTTGTGTGTGTTAATTTCTTTCTCTTTGACATTGCGAGGACGAGTTGGAGTTTTCAGCATTTCGGTCCTTCACGCCTCTAGCTTGGCGAGGGTGCCTCACGGGTAAAATGCAAAATGTGGATGGCAGCTCCTTTATTTTCTTCTAGACTTTAGCCTGTTTTTATACCGTATGTAAATCAATCTGATGGAATTGCACCCACAACTTGAAATAGCATGTCTTCAGATCACCGTAATATTCAGTCCTATGGTGAGGGACAGGGTTGGTTTTCTAGCGTTCGGTCCTTCACCCTCTAGCAGCGAGGTGCTATGGGTAAGCGCAATCTGGATGGCAGCTCCTTTATGTTTATTATGGGCTTTATAGGATGGGGTTTGAAAATGAGGTTACTTCCGCTCAAATAACAAAATCTAACTTCTTGAGCAATTTGTGGAATTTGACGGTGATAGATGTTCATAACGAATTTGGGTTTTGTTCTAAGCTAATACAATTTAAAAAAAAAAAAAAAATTACCAAAATTGTTTGAAAACTAAAATAATGCCCAAGCTAATTGTGTTTGGGCCCGCGTTGGAGAATACACATCACATCAAGCGTAGTCGGTGACTGAACTTATTCACAAGATTAAAGCTACGATTCTTGACTATAAGCTGACTTTTTTTAAAAAAAAATCTAAATCTATAGTCGATGATTGCGGCTTTGCTGTATGGATTTTACGGAACTGACAACCAATTATAAAGGCTAGACCAGCATCTATTCTATTCCTTATCGATTACATCCTTTGGGTCCCACATGTATCATTTTGGTTTTGAGGCTTCAGGTTGCTTAATTTGATTACGAAGCTTTGAATCTAGGAAGTTGTTCGGGTTTCAAACCAACTTGAGTTTGAGCAACCCAAAAAAAAAAAAAGTCTAAGCGAAGTAGTCGATGGTATGGCAACAAAAAAATTAAAGCTATGGTCCTTTATTCTGACTTTGATGATGTGTGATGATGTGGTCAGACGTTTGGGCATTATTTTGGTTTTCGAAGTATTTTCGTAATTTTTTTAATAATTTGTATTAGTTTGGGACAAAACTTCACGAATTCTTTAGTGAACTTTTTAACATGGTTGGGGTGTAGGTAGTGATGCTCGTTTTTGTTGGGTGCGTTAGGTTTTGCGGATTGTTTCCTCAGCGGTTTTTGGTTCCATTTGGTTCCCTCTTGTATACTCCCAATGCACTCTTTGGAACCTTTTGGTTCTCTTTTGATCAATATACTGCTTTTTATTGATAAAAGAAAAACTATGGTCTACGATGAAAAACAAAATTGAATATATCAATTGAAGTAGAGCAAAAATACTGGCGTTTCTGCATTCCTTTTCTCATGTAAGTTAATATTTGGACTTTGAATCAAATGTTATATGCACCTTATGCGCCAGCGGACTCGAACAACGCCATAGCCGCGGAGTTCTTTACACGTGACAAGGAGTTGAACCTTCTCATCGATAACAATGGAAATCTGGGATCTGTGATTTTGGGCTGGCGACATTTTCCAACCTCATCCAGAAGCAGCTGCGCGACGTGTAAATATTAACTTTTGCTGAACGACCACCGGGCTTTGCTCGGTGCTACTTCATACGGAGTTGCGGTAGATTTATGGAGTGCTGGTTGCATTCTTGCTGAGCTATATGCAGGAAAGCCTATCATGCAAGGAAGAACAGAGGTACTTTCCCCTGCTCTTTTCTCTGCCTTATAGTATTGAATCCTTTGGAGTACATCCCTCTACGCCCGGAAAAATTTGACCGATTGAGTATAATTGTGTTTGGGTCAAATTCGTGTTGACCCGTTTAATAAACGGGTTATATTTGTGTCAAATCCACATAACACGAATTTGACTCGTATTGATCCGTTTAATTATCTTGTTAATGTTAATTCATATTTAACCTAGTTTAACCCCATTATATATATTATTTGTGTTAAATATTTATGAATTATATTATTTTAAATTACCAAATTAATAAGCGGGTTACACGTGTCGTATCGTGTTACCCGATTATTAATTGGGTTGTGTTTGAATTTGTTATTTTTAACTTGTTTATTATTCGTGTCATGTTCGGGTTGGTGAATACTATAGAAAACCTATTATTAAAGCCACAGAGACACAATTGCCACCTGTGATCCATTTATTAAGAACAATTTTTTTTTTCTGCATTTAATCCAAAGTATTTATCAACAAGCCTGTCTCGTGTATGCTTATATGGGTGCCTGCACATCATAGGTGTGGGCATGCAAGCCAAAGCTCCTGAGTCGGGGCTTGAATCTTAGGGGTGGCAATTCGTATTCAAGGGTTGTGTTAATAACATGTTTTTTTTACTACAATATTAGTGAGCACAGACACATTATGAAAATAATAAGCAGTGCAATAAAGAAGAATTCAAACATAATATAATCATTTATTAATTTGGTAATTTAAAAATAATGTAAATTATTAAATTCATCAATATTTGCTTACAAATAATATATATAATTGGTTAATCTAAGTTAAATATTAATTAACATGTAATTAGATTAATTGATCTTTGATTTTCTTGTTATATGTGGTGTGCGAATATAACCCCTTATTAAGCGGTTAACAAATTCGACCACAGATTTAATCTAAGCTCTGATTATCTTTCGATCAGGCAGGTAGAAACCAGTGTTATGTTCATGAGTTGTGTCAAATTACCAAAAATCACTATCGTTGGGCAGCCTTTATAACATTGTCGTTTGGTTTTTTGGTTTGAAACATCTTTTGAATTAATGATTTTGCTGCGGATATCATGAGCAGAATGCGCGTGTTCAGTGCTTTGTTTGTGAATGGATAAGAAATCTTTGATATAATACCCATTCCAATAGTGTGTCTACATCCACGAGCGAAATGAACGACATTAATTTATGTCATAAATGAGAGTTATATAGAGACATTTATAATAATACTGTATTTGATCCAATTCTGAAAATACCGCATACGCGAGCAGCGGCCTTTACACTTTCACTCGATTCGAGCCATATGCCATTACACGTTGTCATCTTGTTTTTTGGACACAAGAAAGAATATGCTTACGTGGTTTTACTCTTGGAATCACTCACTAGGCAAGGCCACATCCCCGTACGTGTTTTTTTTGCATGGGTACGAGAAATCTTTGATATAATGCTCATCATAAAAGCATCAAGATTAGGCTTTTGAGCGAGAAGATTTGTTTATTGAAATATTATTCATCGATCGTCATTTTATAGGTGGAGCAACTGCATAGGATCTTCAAACTCTGTGGATCACCTTCAGAAGAGTATTGGAAGAGAGCAAAACTGCCACATGCAACCATCTTCAAGCCTCAGCATCCTTACCGGCGTAGTGTTGCCGAAACTTTCAGCGACTTCCCTTCGCCGGCTTTGTCACTCATGGACGTCCTCCTTGCAATAGAGCCCGAGCACCGGGGGTCGGCTTCTTCTGCTCTTTGTAACGAGGTAATAATCTTCAGTTATTTGAAGTTCTTCAGTTGTGATCCTGTTCTATCTTAACCATTTCCTTTGAATCTCCCCGAAAATGTTAAATGGGACTGACTGCTTTTACCTAAGAATCAGTATTAAAATAGGTTCGGTTCAAAGGTCAAAACCGTTCTTTGAGCGGGTTGTTGAACTGTGAACAAGTCGAATCGGTCAAATTCATTTATAATTATTTTTAATTTTAATAATATATGAATTATCTATTTATGACGTCACCAATTCAACCAGTGAATAAATGAACGACCAACTTTTTAGTTCGATCGTCGGTCCGGTGTTTGACATTGCTTTTTTTGCATTTATCTGATGAATGGGTCTCCAATATCAAGGACAGATCTATGTGTAGTTATAAGGTGTCAACAACCGACACTCAAAAAAAAAACACAAAACTTTATGTCTTTTTTTTTTTACCCTTTAAAAAAAATTATAATGCTGACACCCTAATTTATTAATTATTATTATTATTTTGATATAACATGACACCACAAATGCCGATCTTGGATCCACTAGTGTCACAATATAAGAGATGGATATGAATAGAAATTGTGTCAAGATATGGGATTGAGGGTCATTAGATAGAATGTGTTGACATCTGCAAAATCTGCTAGCAATTCTCCAAACTGATAATGGACAGAATCTCTATTCATATTTAATTGGAAATCTGAAATTCTGATTCATTCATTAAGATTGATTTCCCAAGTTTCTCAATCTTTGAATTCTCTTGTACAGTTCTTCATGGCGAAGCCTCTTCCCTGTGACTCATCAAATTTGCCCAAATACCCGCCAAGCAAGGAGTTCGATACCAAACTTCGAGAAGAGGAAGCTAGAAGGTAAGGCAAATAATAAGATTGTTGTACGATGTTAAGCATTAACTCTTACAGAAGTTCAGGCTTTGTAGGATTTGGGTTTAATATGAATATAAATGCATGCCCTCTCTCTGTGCGCTCTATACCACTTGCGTGGAGAGCTCGACTCAGCAATAGAGTCCTTTGGGGACTTTCAAATCCAACGAATGGGGGTAATTCTTTGAGAATGGCTCGAATCTTGGGCCTCTGCAAAACTTGGCTCAAATCTGGAAATGTTAAGCAGCCATTTCTCACCAAGTTGAGAACACATTTGGATTTTGGTTTAATATGATCTCGTGTCTTCTTTACTTCGCCGCGTGCGGTCGCATGCAGATTTTTCAGTGGGGGCAACAATGGTCAAAACTTCTAAAACCTTAATGTAAAAAAATTCCAAAAAGTTGCCCCCACTGGACCCATGCTCTCTCCGCCCCTGCATGTGGAGAGTAAAACAAACCAAATAGAGTTATTTATGTACTTTCAAATCAATATTATAAATAAATTATTAAGAGGTATTTCAATTCTTAGATTTCTGTAAAACGGCTCACGATACCAATATTAAGCGACCAACTGCTAAAAGCAGGCTTGTAAGTTTTAGTTTAATATGAATATCGTCGCGCTGCGTATAAAATTGATGGAATCTCATGATCATCAATTTATGTAGAGGAAAGGCATGCCCTCTTTCCCTTATTTTTGCTGAAATAAACGAGAAACTAAATTATGCATTTGTCGTTCATTCAAATACCAGGCGAAGAGCAGCTAGCAGTAAAGGACGCGGACAAGAATCCACCCGAAAGGTTTCGAAAGAATCTAGGGCAGTTCCCGCACCAGATGCTAATGCTGAGTTGCTCGTCTCTATACAGGTATTTTTTGGCTTTGTTTGGAACTTGAAAAGTATTAAGGAAAGAAAATATAAAAGAAAAAGAGGAAAAGAGATAGGAAAGAGGATTTGGAGGAAAATAAATTATAGGTTTAAACATAATAAATCAATTCTATATGTTTATTGAGCTTATTTCATTGTCTCTCTTTACAGTACTTTTCGAGTTCGTCGAATTTATGTTCATCTTCCTGTGTATCTGTGTTTATCTTTTTTTTTTTTTCATATTCTTTCATTGTTTATGGTTTACATCAGAAGCGGAGAGGGCAGACGAACCCCAAAAGCAACAGCGAAAAGTTCATGCCGGAAGAGGATGGCGGCTCAGTTTCTGCTGGAGCGCTTCAAGGGGCGACAGAGCGGTTTCTCCCACTCCGGCAAGTCGATTCGCCCAATGGTATTCGGATCTTCGCAAAACATGGACGAGAACGAGAACGAGAACGAGGACGATGCTCGAATGGGGACAGGTCAAGGATCTAGTTCTTCAAGAAATGGTGCAGAATCGAGGATACATAAATCATACTCACACAGGGGAGCTTCCCAGCTGTCCATGTTTTCCGGTTCAGTTGCGGTTCGAGGATCTTTGAGGTTCGACAACGACAGGGAGAACAACGGTATGAACCGGCACTGGCCGGAGGAGCGCGGGAACGCCGGATGTAATGAGCTCGGTGGTGGCGCCGAGTCGTCGGAGAAGCACCAGTGGTCTCACCATTTGCTGGAGAGGCCTAAGTCTTCTCACAAGAAGGATGAACAACCGTCGGAAAAGGAACCATCAATGGTAAATAGATTATCAGAAACTGAATTATTTAGATTTCTTTCGCCTAATAGAGACAGGGTTTTTGGAATTTTGTCCCTTGATATTGCATTTTTTAAAATTTTTATGAAATAGTTTAAAAGCGAAGCAAAATCTTCAATGATCGTTTGGAGTCGCGTAGATGACGTCTCGATAAAACGTGGCCGTTGGCTACGGTTTTGAAATATTTTTTAAGTTGAAACCATAGTATGTGATTACTATTTCAACTAGAATTTTTTTTTAAAGCCATAGTCAATGACTTCGGCTTTAAATTTAAATGTAAAACTATAGTTAGTGACTACGGTTTTAACTTAAAAAAAGTTTTAAAACCGTGATCGTGATTACTCAGTTTTGTTGTGTCTTATTTCGTGGTCAGGGCGTATTTAGTTTGAGCACTTGTTTGCTTTTTAAACTATTTTGGTAATTTTAATTTTTTTTTAAAAAATAAAAGCAATATTATTGAACAAAACTCGGGTTTTTGTTTATCTTTTGTTTTTCATTGGCCTTAAAAAGCCATGTTGGTAGAAGCCTCAGAATTCTGTTGGTTATTGTTTTTAAAATTGTTCTTGAGGCAATTTTTTAAAAACACGTAAACTCTTATTTTAAGGTTTATCAGATGAAAATTGTTCTTGTTCTTTAACATTAAGACTTATTTGGTTTACGTTTTTAAGCGTTTTTAAGATTCTAAATAACAAAACGAAGGCGATTTGGTTACGATTTTTGTTTTTTGTTGTTATGAAAAAACGTAGAGAACAAAAAAAAAAAAAAACTCAAATAGTAAGAACATTTTTCTAAATTATCTGTGTTTTTTAATCAAAAACAGTTCTCAAGAACAGTTTTTAAAAACAAAAACCAAAGTTGTGTTTCTTTTGTGTTTGGGGAATCAAATTACACGTGTTCTCGTTTTTAAAAATAGAAAACCATTTTCAATACATGAGAACTTGAAATATGCCCTAAATTTCACGTAAGGAGTTCTGTGACCGATGGCTATCTTCTGTGACCAAACCTAGGGTTTTGCTTCGAGGAAGAACCAGTTCACTACTCAGGACCATTGATGCCGCCAGGGGGAAACCTGGAGGAAATGCTGAAAGAGCACGAGAAACAAATCCAACACGCAGTTCGCAAAGCTCGTCTCGACAAGGTGAAGATCAAGAGAACAAACGACAATGGGCAAACCGAATCGCTCCTTCCCCATGGGAGAACCAGCAGGTAGATCAGTTTTCCCGCCAAACTCGATCTGGATCTCCAGCAGAAGAAGAACAGTTCTCGTTTTTTTAGGAACCGACGATCCTCGTTTGTGCGATTCGGAAAGGAGGACGAAAGAACGAACAAAACCCATGGCCCTATGACTTTTTCCGAAATGATCTGGTGATGATGGTTTATGTTTTTTGTACAGCTGAAAACTGGTTTTGCTCAGCCATATATATTTTTTTTCTTTGTTGGCCAATCCTTCATTCCCAAAGTGGAATGAATCTCTCTATAAAGCAGATTCAACAATGTGATTCAAACCATAGATGAAGAACAACACCACAGTTTCTGACAAGAAATACATCAATATAACTGATTCGTTTTTTTGCTTGTTAGCGAAGATATTCTTGTGCATAATTCGCGTGTTCCTTGTCTTAGGTGTGTGGACCTCAACTAATTATATAATTATTCATATGAATATTTATGTATGCGGATAATGAAAAATTACTCGTAGCTTAATTAAAATTAAGATTAAAATCAATTATTCATAGATTTGGATGATGATTTATAATTATTAAATTAAATATCTTATCATTTAATATCATTCATATATTAAATGAGAAATTGTTAAAGATTATTTATTTATTTATGAAATTGTGGAGTATGCGGCGAGATTACTATCTGTAGTAACTGGAATACGTTTTAAGTCAGTCATTATCGGGCTGTAGTCCTCACAGATTACTCGAGTCGATGGATCGTCGAAGCATCCAGCCAGGTTGGCGGCGCGTAAAAGCAAACAAGAAAACTCGCGTTTGACATTCATTGCGAATCCGATGGCAAAGTTAGCTCTTTTCGTCCAAAGTGATTGATAGACGCAGTTATCCTTGATCGAGGAATGTCGTGCATAATTTGGTGTGATTTGCTTCTCTTTTATAGAGGGAAAAATGGGACTCATCTTTCTGGAGAAGTGGACATTCTTAAAAATGAATAGGGAAAGGTGAGCTGCTTATTTCGGGGAGGATAACTTGTTCTTGCTTTTTATGCCGACTCACAATCGGACGGCTGACCCAGTGCCTTCACATTCCATTGGAGGCGGATGATTAGCTCTTGGAAGAACATTTACTTATATCATGGCCAGGTTGGCGGAGTTCGTTTAGTGAGGTGTTTGATCGGAAATGAGGCATCAAAGTGAAGAAAGGGGGTATCAGAGCATAGGCGATCGGAAAGGGCGTCCAGGTTAAGAGGTGCCGGTACTCAGTGAAAGTGCCGGCGTTCTGGCGGTGGTAGAGCCGGCGGGAGCCATGGTACCCACACTGGTATCATTATGGGATATAGACCAAAAGGCAGTAAAGTTTCTGGCTATAATAAAAGTTGCATTTATAGGACTCGAACCCTTTTTTTAAGCTAGGAGAGAGCTCAAATGTTTGGTGGTAGAGATTATTTTAATTCATATGATTAATATAATTGTTTATAATTATTATTACGTGTACATAGATAATGAGAAATTATTTATACCTTAATTAATATTAAGATTATAATTAATAATTGTTTATAATTATTACTACAAATATTATATACATAGATAATGAGCAATTATTTATATCTTAATTAAAATTAAGATTATAATAAATCATGGATGAATTTGGATAAGGATTTATAATTATTAAATTAAATATGTAAGTTAATTTAATTCATATGGATAATATAATAATTAACATGGATAGTATACATATGGTTAATATTCTAAGTCAAAAAATAATTTCCGATTAAAATTTTGACCATAGTTCATTTTAAAAACGCAGGTGAAATCCGAATATGGGGAGCGATTTTTAAAAAAATCGGTGACTTATCGCCAAAATATTACCCATTTTTTCGGTTGGGGTGTGTATTTCTTGCTTCACAAATGATAATCCATGCCCAAAAATATGGTGTCGGTGTCGATTGAAATTCGATATTTCGTCGAAATATGGACGATATTTCATGACATTTTCGTCTATGATCACACAGAACTCAAGTTAATGACCAGATATATACTCAAATGACCTAAGGAGATCAATTAATCCTATGAAACTCTGAAATTAATGACCGGATAATGACCAAATATATACTCAAATGACCTTTCATTATCAGAACCTAAAGGAGACTCTTCAGTGCCTCCTCTGAACAAACAGTCAAGCTTTCATTTTCCAAATCCCAAATTCAGAACCTTTCATTATCAGTTTTGATCACACAATATATATATATATATAAAAGGGGGTTTACAGAAAATAACCCCTTCTTTTAAAACCGTCTAACCGAACCGAACAATGGCGGACGAACTAACCACAAAAAAAAAATGACCGAGGAGACATAACAACAACTCACCAGACTATGGATAATGTATGAGTAACCAAAAAGATTCAATAGACAAGACAAAGTCATAAACTTTACCAACCAAACTTACAGATCTACCAACCTCTTATTAGCTCCATTGTCATCATCAATCACTGGGTTTTCTTCCCTTCATCTCCAAGCATTATTACAGCAATAACCACCTTCTCCTCTCTCCTTTTTTTTTTCTCCACTTTCATAGCCAACAATACTAATAAGGAGGAGCCACCAGTTCAGTCTCTCCCATTCTCATTCCCTACAAAGCATGGGGCCTAAATCCCAACCCCTCAACCTTAAGCTCCTTCTCCTTGTCATCTTCTTTGCATTTTTCCTTTTCTTTGCATTAAGATCAAGCTTATCGTCGTCTCCTCTGGAAGCCCTGTCTCCCATATCACCATCTTCTTTGCCCAAAACCTCGAATACCAGAAAAGAAGGAAAGGCAGCAAACTGCTCACCAACCTGCACCAAGATCCCAACCTCATTTGCTCAAGCTCTCATTCACTACACAACCTCAACCATCACCCCACAACAAACCCTCAAAGAAATCTCAGTGACAACAAAATTCTAGCGAAGAAGTCGCCCTGCAACTTCTTGGTTTTCGGCCTAGGTCATGACAGCCTCATGTGGAGGGAGCTCAACCATGGCGGACACACAATTTTCCTAGAAGAAGATAAAGCATGGATCGAGCAAATCAGACAGCGTTTTCCTAAGTTAGAATCGTATCATGTAATGTATGACAGCAAAGTGAACCAAGCTGATACTCTAATGGAGGTTGGCAAGGGGCAGAGTGTATAGGGGTTGGTGATATTAGACAGTCTACATGCCAACTTGCCCTGAAGGGTTTGCCTAAAGAGGTCTATGACATAAAATGGGATTTGATTATGGTTGACGCGCCAACAGGTTACTACGAGGAGGCACCGGGGAGGATGGCTGCCATATACACGGCAGGGATGATGGCGAGGAATAGGGCTGACGGAGAGACTGATGTGTTTGTGCATGATGTGAATAGGGTGGTCGAGGATAAGTTCTCTAGAGCATTTCTATGTGATGGGTACATGAGAAAACAAACAGGGAGGTTAAGGCATTTCAGAATTCCGAGTCATGGGGATGGCTCAGCCAGACCCTTTTGCCCTATATAATGTTTTGCAGCTCATCTGTTTTTGCCCATGTAAGGGAAGTTAAGAGTATTTTTCTACAAGGAAAATGATCTAATGAGAAATAGGTAGTGGAGATTTATAAGGCTCCAGTCAATGGAAATGTAGAGCAAAAAGAATACTGTTGAACATCAACAAATTGGAGCGCAATGAAAATAAAAACTTCCAATATAGGAGTTCAACATGAAATGGAATCATTATCTATCCGAGTCCTAAATTTCTCAGGTTACATACCGAATTCATATTCTATTTCTGTTCAGAGAGTTGAATAAATTGCATTGCATGAGCAGGATGATTATATCCAATCCATCATAAAAGGGAATTATGACAGAAAAAGAATATCCCTAGAACAGTTTAATCAAACAGGTACACTCCTTTTTTGGATGCATTGTGTCTATCTAACGGCATTCACACTGTGCAAGGTGACAAAAGAGATCTTTATAGGGTGGAGGATTGAGTGAGAGGAGGTGACACATAAAATAAGAAAAAACACTGAAGGTTCTAGCTTAAATCCTAAGTCATTGCTCATTAATGGAGGCAAAACTTACAAATATGGAGGTTGGAATGGTGGTTGTAGGACTCCATAGTTTTTCCACCAGCAATACTTTCTCTTTGCCTTCAATTTCTCAGAAATGTAACAGAGAGAAAAAATATATGGAAGCAAATGCTTCTGCACTCAAATTCCAAGAACAAACAAATTACCAACCATGTTCAAGCAAATTGAGAGTTCATAACTGAAACAAAAATGATGCAAGCATAAGTAATCAAAGACCTGTTAAGCTATAATGTATTTAGGTGCTTCAAAGGAATTCCTTAAATAGTCAAGAAGATTGCAGTTGGGTTTCCGGGGGATGGAGGATTCTGATTTAATAATGATACCAGACTACCAGCTTTAGCAAGGGCATCAGGATTCGTCCCGGACAAAATTTCAACCTGTTCAAGACCCAGCTGTCTCTTAATCAGGTCCAAGTTCTCGCTAAGGACCTCAATCTCACCAAATGGTAGCCTCAGATCCAAGGCCTGAGGTCCAAGGGCAACAGCTTCATCCTTCTTAAACCTCAAGAAAGGCATACAGAGCTTTTGAACTTGTTTAAAGTTTGTAGCCTGAACAACAGAACTACTCTTCAATTCATCCAATATTTCTTGGTCTGAGGCAAAAGAACGGTTCCTACTGTCAAATTTGCTTTGGAGTATTTTCAAGCACTCTTCTTTCCATCCGTCATATTGCTCATTCACATAAATCAAGCCTTTCAGATTGCTTTCAGTCAAGGAAGTAACAGGAGCCCCCTTTTTATTGGCCTTCTTCGAACCTAGGATTTGCTTTTGAAGCAGCTTCCTCATCAAAACTATTGAGTCTTGCAAATATTTATTGGCTGCCTTGAGAGTTAAATCAGGTGAATCAGCAGTAGGCCAGCCTGCACGCACCGCAAACCCGTTCTTCTTCAGTATCTCCCTCCAAACATACTCTGCATAGTGTGGGCAGATTGGAGTTATAAGGCGTGTCTGCACATCCATAAACCGCCACACTAAATCACGGTTCATGCCCCCAGCACCACATGAGAATCTGTACTCATCCCTAGCAGCTTGAAGATCATAAAATCCAGTTTTGAGAGCCTCTCTAAACATGCAGTTCCCATAATGCTGCTCAGTCAATGTGACAGCAATATTTATCTCGTTTGACAAACACCTTGTCGGCATAGGTAGATAAGGGACCCGTTCTCAAAGATGCTTCAGCCTCCAGAACTTCCTCCATCCATGAAAGCTCTTTTGTGAGCCGCAGGATTGCAGCATTAGCAGTCTCAAATACAAAATTTGCATCATCAACACCATCCCCAGCATCAGCCAAAGAGAACCGTGTTGCATCAGCAGAGAATTCCTCAATTGCCTGACGCAATGTTCTGAAATTTCCAGTAGACTTGGACATCTTCTCAGAATTAAGCATGATGTGCCCATTGCATCTAAACCCACGAGGCCAATGGTTTTTGGACATTATCGCTGTATGGTTGTAGATACAGAATGTTAAATGATTCTGGATGAGATCTTTACCAGAGACCCGAAGATCAAATGGGTACCAATATTCAAACTCTTGTTTCATCTTATGAAGAATAGATGAAGGGATATCTGATGAGCTGGGATATGGTCCACCAGTAAAGAGAAAATCCCAAACCTCATCTGTCATTTGCTCTGGTTTTACTGAAGAGGAACCCGATCCATACAAGTCTCCATTCTGCAATATATGAGCAACAGTGTAATAGGCCATGTAAATGGTGGAGTCAGATAAGGATTCAACAAGGAACTCTTCATCCCAAGGAAAACGAGTACCAAGCCCAAATGACCTCGAGCAAGCCCACTGGTTAAGCCAGCCTAAGGTTTTCACAAACCCATTCGTGTCTCGCCAGTGAGATTCATGTTTGAAAAACAGTCCTCAGCCAACTTTTTCCATTCTGGTTCCCCATAAATGATGTACCATTGATCAGTCAGAGCCACAACACACTCATCCCCTGATCTTGACATGACTCGCTTCTCAGGTTCACTATAGACGATAGCTTGGCCAATCTCTATAAGCTTGCTCCTGATCAAGGGCTTTGCCTCTGTAACTTTTCTCCCAGAAAATTCTCCAACAAGCATTGTTCCTTCATAAAATCCTCTCATGTATGTCAGCCTCTTTGCTTCTGCAAGCTTCTCTTTCTCATTTTGGCTCTTGATCTTCAGATCATTACAAACTTTTTCCGCAGACCTGTCTCCATATTCTGGGACGTCAATGATAGGTATAATCTCAAAGGGCATAACCCATTCATCCTTCACACCATACTTTGCCCTAAAAGCTGGCTTGGATTTCAAATCATGCAGGGCCATGTAATCATCAGGAGAATCACTTGGAACACTAGTCACTATCCCGGTAGCACATCCGTTGGGATGAAAACAACGCAGCCGGGTAAAGCGTATATGATCTCATTGAATGAAGAGGATTTTAAGGGCAGACCAATAAGATCATATCCAGTTAGTTCAACCAAGCAAGTGGGTTTTTCCGGCACCTTGGAGAAGTTCTGATATGCAAGATTAAGAGCCGCTCTATGAGTGATGATAAGCACCTCTTCATCATTGATTTCAAAGGCCCCATACTTCCCATCAGGCAATACCCGAGGCGTGGATTTGGCCAAACATGGTCTCAGGCCTCAACGTCCCAGCACCTAAATACACTTTTTTGCCCTCCAAAGAGCTCAGTTTGGGAGGATAAGGTGAAACTACTTCCATTTTAATTAATGTATAATCTTGGGGCAGAACTCCTTCACCAGATGCCCTGTCATGATCTGCACATGGCTGGCCATCTAAAGGAGAGTAGATTGTATATCGAACATCTTTGACAATCTTACCCATTGCCTTCAACTATCATCGCCATAGCCAGTATCATAGTATGGATTCATATCCGTAGTGATGAAGGAGCGCCTCCAGTCGCAACCCAAGCCAAAAGCCTTGAGGTCTTCCATGGCCAACGGGGGAAAGAAAGATAACCAGTTGGATGGATTTTGGAACTTTGAAATCTCACTATCAGAGAGGCCAAAACTCTGCATGATTTCCCACTGGTACATTTGTCCACTTGACTTTGACGCAGCCTTTGATTTCTTGCCCTTAAACTTAACAGCCGATGCTGGTGCCCCTTCATTGGGATCCTCAGGTTCTGGTTCTTCCCCAGGTTGTTCCTCCACCTCAGTAGGAAATACTGGTGGATCCCCAAATTGCTTGACCTCCCGTGCCAATTTATCAGCCGAGGCCTTAATGGGCATACCCGTGCAGTGGAAACCAAAAGGCAAAAGCACATTAGCACCTCTCAATCTATGAAAAGCTGCAGCAAATTCAAGCTTGGACACCGAGAATGCATGTCCAAGATGTAGAAAACCATTCATATATGGATACGGAAAATTTCCAAAGAACTTCTCCCCGGGCTCAGGATGTTTTTCACCAGCTTCAGCTCTAAAAACATCTTTTTCCTCCCACCAGGTTCTGGCCTTTGCCTCAATCTCAAGAAGCCGGTCCCTCCTAACAAAGCTTTTGCCACCCTCCATCTCTACTCCAATCCCGTTACTAGAAAGCTGACAGAAACTGCAAAAGACAGTACCACACCATATTCACTATTGCTACACCAGAGAAAATACAGGATATAAGGAAATCACAAGAGAACACATCCAGGCATCATGAACCACTGAACACAGTGGAACTCGTAAAACCCAAAAGCCCAACCAACAAAACACACCGAGAACAATTGGCAACAAAAATGAAAAAATCTTTCAAGAAAACAATTACAGTAAAAACAAAGACGACATAAACATCAATATGAGTTTCAGATTTTAAAATCCATGAATACATATACATTAGAAAATCAATGACCTGCTATCACAAAGCTTGTCTAGACAAAGTCGGTACCCAGAAAACATACAATAGACGGACAAACTGAATCCTCACTTCCCCATTTGAGAAACACCAGGTAACCCATAAAAGGATACTCCCCTCTAACCTAATTTAGATCCAGACAAACAACATTTCGCATATTTAGGAAGAATAATCCTGTTCATTTCCATAATAAAAAAAAAAACATGGGTTTATCAAGTTTTGACTTCTCTCAGTAAGCAATCAACATCCTAGATACACCGATCAGTTCTTGGGTTGCTGAAAATAAATTGCCGGACGATAAACTTTCTACAGACGAAAACTGGTTTGCTCATTCAACTCCATTTAAAAACCAATCCGATCCATAAATCCCCAGAAGCAGCAGAAGACCAAAATTCAATGATGGAAAACAAAGACAAAATCATGAAATCTTGCAAATAATTTGTATACTAACCTCTGAATCAAACCAGATTTGTGAAGGGAATTTGCTGAAAGCTTAGATAGAGACTGTCTAGAAATGAGAGACGCCAGGGGGAAGGCTAGGGTTTTTGAGACGAAGAGAAAACGTTTTCTAGTGTGGTCACCGGCTGATCATATGCGGTTGAGACCAGCGACGTTACTGTAAACCTCCAATCAATAAGGTCCACGTCATAAAAAATAAAATGGAATTTCCAAAAAAAAGTTAGGCTTCGCAATATAATTTAAAATTGTTAAGAACTTTTCTACATAGTTTTTAAAAATTTATGTTTGTGTTTTACAAAACAAAAGTCTTGTCTGAGGGATTAAAATATTTTTAACAATTTTTTTTTATATTTTTACTTATGTTTGAAAATAAAATTTATGTCGGAGGAGAAATGGAAAAACGGGGAGTATTGTCTTATATAAATCTAAGTAATCGAGTCTTTTCTCATATAAGTCCAAGTAACCGAGTCTTTTCTCATATAAGTTAAAGTGTAATCTAATTCAATATAGTGAAATTCTTTGCATTTCGGTATAACCCGTAAACCTAGTCTTGATCGAAACACGCGTATATAATTTATGTGTGCTTTATGGTTCTCAATGTTGTTGTTCTTAAATTGCTCATATTTGATAAATAGTCGATAACTTGGTTCAACATTTTTTATGTCAACTAACAAAATGTTTCCTTTTTATTTTGAAGTGTATGTTTAAAAAACACAGTTAACTATTTGAAGTGTTTTGATAACTTAATTTAGTGATTTAATAACTTAAATTATATTTTAAGTATGTTTAGTTGTCAAGAGAAAAAGTATGTTTAGTAAAATAACTCAAAATCATAACTTAAAAGTAAAAAAAAAATTTGAAATATCAAGTTAAAATAGTTTTTTTTTTTTAATATTTTCTAACAACCGTTACTCTAAATCCACAAACATGTCCATGATGTCGAGTTCATATAGATTAAATGTTTAATGTTTGAATAAACAAACATGATATAGGGAGGGAGGGACTGTGAGTTTTAGCCCCCATATTAGGAGATAATTTATTATATTATAATTAATGAAAATAAATACCAATTAAATATTTTAAGTTAAATTACTCATAAGTTTTTTTCTTTATTTTCATATATATTTACTTTGCATTATATAGTAATGTAGTATTTTATTTTTATAAAGACTCGAACCTAGACCCTCACTCACAGCTCACACCCATACCTACCTTTACCATTTGATCCATGTATAAAAGGCAAAATTTATAAGTTATTGACCTAAAATAAACCAATTAATTGTTATCTTGATTATAAGGGAAATTAACTTAAAATGAAAATTAGTATATTTAAAAATTAATTTTGTTTAATTTAAGATATAAATGCAAAAGTCTCAAAAGTTTAGGATTTAAATGGTATTTCCCCCTAAGTAAATTAACATGTTTATCATTATAATTTATAATTAGGATAAAAAGTGTTACTTCCGTAATACTTATATTAATTTATAGCAATTAAATAATATTATAAACTTATATTAATTGGAAAAAGTAAATTAAAATGAATAAAGTTATACCAAAAATAAATAATAAATAAAAGAAGCAATTAAAATAATACAAAGCTTTAATAAATAAAATAAATATCATACAAATGCAATAAATAAACCGAGCCATCAGACCACATCGTTGAATTATGAATTTATTCTCCTGCATCATGTTATTAATAATTCCTCCTGTGATGAATTCGCTAGACCATCAGACAGATTTCAATAAGAATTTTAACGCAAAGAGCGGAGTGAATCACACTTACCTGGCAGAGAACCTGGAGGAGAAATAATGCAAAGTCCGATTTTTCAAATGCACGAAAAATGTAAGTCATTGTAAATTTGTAAATCAATTTAAAACTGGCTACACGAAAATTGCAATGGTCTTCCTAAGGGTCGTAATCAAAATCAGAATTAGTTTGATGCGTAACTTGAAAAGTTAAACGGTTCTAGTAATCAATTAACGTATAACACACTTCTCATTCCATTCATACTCAATAAATATATATATATATATTATATATATATAATTCTAAATAATCCTCACATGAATGGAGAATGCTGTTTTGAAAAATTATGGTATAAACTGTGTGATCTTACAACTAAGAATTAGCAAGATCCGAATAAGTAGGTTTCAACTTTCCAGAGTGAATATATCGAGTATACCCGCTAACTCCAGACGCGAGTATCTTTAACCGACTGTAAACATACTTCAAGCATAATATAAGTCACACAACTAACTCCCATCCGCTTTGGTTCCTCATCACAGGTTCGTTTACCCATTAACACCGCCCCGCCCCAATGAGCGCTAGGAGAACTCCGGGCTCTTTATCTCCTCCTCCTCGCGCCACACTCACACTCACATGTAATTCCTAAACGCGCATTCCGGGGAATACAATTAATGATCAATCTTTATGTCAAACTTATAAATCATTAAAACTTTTCATTTTAGGTTTATCTCTTATTTCTAACATCACTTACCATGATAATGGATTTAATAAATTTGATAATGTCATCATCAAACACAACTTTGTTTTCTCTTGAACCTGTATCTCGGATCTCCAAATTAATGTGCAGAGTTAATGATTTATTTGTCCTAAGCCACACCCCATTCCCGATGATTTTCTTCAACTAACTCTCTGATAGCCTTGTTAATGGATCCGGCACTGCTATCTTTCGATCTTACGAATCAATCGAGATAACTCCACTTAGAGATTAATCATTTTAATAAATTACATGCCTTCTCGTCAGATGTGACTTAGATTTTCCATTGTACATAATATCAAATTTCTTCCTGAGAAGTTGTCAATTATCACAATGTATGCCCATCTAGTTAATTCGCTCACGTAATCTTAATATCTTCTTAAGAAATTCCGGTTTATTCAAATTCTTCTTTCACTCTGGGCTTTATCCAAAGCTATGAATTCACTTCTTCCATTATAGAACGGCGATGCAAGTTCATTGGGCATTTCTCAAGACATCGTCCCCACCAAATCAGGAACACATATCCACTAAATGGATTTGCTTCGCTGAACCATGATCCACCTTGCATCACCATAACCTTCAATCATCATTGATACTCTTGTAATGCAAAGCAAATTCGGGTATGTTTTAAATATCCCAAAACACGCCCCATCGCCATCCAATGTGCTTTATTCGATTACTCCGTGTATCGACTAAGTTTACTTTATCAGACAAGCCGAGACCAGTTTAGCATAATTCATGATGTACATTAGACATCCTAAAACTTTAACAGAATCCACTGAGACTCACTCTCACCTTGTTCTTCTGTAAGATGTTTGTCTATCGGGCGCTTACTTTCTCGAAATTCAAATACTAATTTGTCAAGTACTTTGTCAATATAGCGAGATCGTGATAGCTTAGACTCCTCGAGGAGTTCGTGAGATTTTTATAAATTTGTCACAAAATCGCAACTCCTAAGTCTTTCATATCAAATGATTCGATAGTATCTGCTTTTGTGGGCATTTATGTCAATAATATTTTTGCTTATTATTACATGTCATCCATATATAAACAATGACTCATGATTAGAGTGCATTTTGATATATACACATTTATCGTGACTCATTAATTCAATCCATTCACAACATTACTTGTCAAATTCTTGTAATGCCATCGTTTGTTGTTATCCACAAGTACTTAATAAGTCGATAGATTTATTTTCGTCTCGGGGACAATAAATCTTCGTGTTGTTCCATATTTAAATTTCTTCCTCCAATCTACCATTTAAAATGCCGCTTTTACATCCATTTGATTGATTTGAAGATCATACATGCAAACAAAACAATTAACAATCGAATAGATGTAATTCTGTGGTGGGACTGGGTGAGTATGTATCAAAGTAGTCAAGACCTCTTTTGTCTGCTAAACCTCTTCGATAACTAGTCTTGCCTTATACTGGCTAATAAGTATCATCATCTTCAATTTTCTTTAAAATCCATCATATCCTAATGGCTTGTTTCTCGGAGGAAGATGAACCAATTCCTAATGCATGGTTATTCCAATATGGATCTTAACTCTACTATCGACTGCTTTTTCCACATTGAGCCTTAAGACTTCATTGCTTCCTTAAAAGTCCGGGAGGCTCATTTCAATGTAAAATGCTGTAAAATCAACTAAAGATTTAGGTACCCTTCGACGCTTACTTACGCCGTGGTTCCTCAATATTATTAGACATTTTCCTTAGTAATTTCCCGAGGTCGCTTGAACTTCTACCAAGTGTTTTGCCTTCATTCTTATAATGAAATGCCCTAAAGAATCTGCATCATTCGATTCTATTATTGCATTAGAATGAATATCGGAATTTCGATTTATAAACTGTAAAAATAATATGCTTTATCATTGTTAAGATATCCAATACAAAAATACAATATCTCGCTTTCTTATCCTATTTCAATACGCTTCGCTTGTGAAACTCAGGATTTCATGGGGAGCACTCTACACTTCAAAGTAATCTTAAGTTTGGCTTTCTAATTTTCTTCCATTTTCATATGGGAATGATCTGCGGTCTTACTATAGGGTACTCATCGAGTATCTGCGAATGTATGATGTTCTCCCTCATTAAGTTCCGAGAGGTAAAACTTAACTTCTAAAGTAGCAAAGCATTCATCATTCTTCAATGTCTGATTCTTCCTTCAAAGAACTCCATTCGTTGTGGTGTATACTGTCGCATTTGATAAATAATCTCATTTTCTAGATATATTTCTTGAAATGGAAATCTCATTCACTCGCTCTTATCACTCGATCATCGCTTGAATGGATCTTTTATTGTTGATTTTCAACTTCAATTTTATATTGTTTGAATGATCAATCATTTCCTATATTTGCTATTAAGCAAATATATAATAAATATCTAGTGCAATCACAATAAAAGTTATGAAATACTTTTTCCCACCGTGAGATGATATTGACTTCATATCGCAAATGTCTGTATGAATCAAGTCCAAAGGTTCATAATTCATTTTAAATCGAATTATGATGTGGATGTTTTGCAAATTTTGATTCAAATACATACTTGACATTTGGATTTATTATATCTAAATCTCTTTGGGTAATATTTCCAAGGCAGTTTATCATTTTCTCAGAAGATTTGTAATTAATATGTCTCAAACGCGTATGCCATAAATTATCCACTCAAGGTAATAAGTGTTAATCATTATTCTTATTATTATCGATCACACATCGAGTTTGAAAAGGCCACGCTTAAGATAACCCTTTCCAAATATACATATCATTTACTTATTACAACTTTATTTAAAACAACATAACCTTAAATCCATTCTCGACTATATGATGTCTAGAATTAAATTCCTACTGATTTTGTGCATACATGGAGGACATTCTTTTAGTGTCGAGTTTCGCTCTGATGTCATTTTTTTGTGGAGAATATTTCCAGCCTTCATCTCGAAGTCATAACTTCCTATATGCACCCTTCCTGGTCCACTCAAAGCATAGGAAGAAACATCCCTTGATAGCACAAAATACGCGGGTAAAGTGAGAGAGTCAATCCACCATTCCTTCGTTTTACCAAGTCAGTACTGAAAAGAAAAGCACAAATTCATATCCATATCACCTGCTTCTCATGTTACCGTCGACCTTATTCCCTTATTCTTTATTTCCTTTAGTGCATTTACATTCCGAGGACTCATGTGTCCCGCATTTACCACAATTATAATAACTTCCTTTGAATTTTTATCAAGTATTATCAGGGTTCCCTGACTATAGTTCTTCTTTCTTTCTCTTCAGATTAGATGTATCTAACTATATTTACTCCTTGATATGGATGATTGCCTAAGGCTCTTTTCAAAGATGCCTGTCTTCTTCAATTTTTAATCGGACAATCAGGTCTTCAAGCGTCATCTCCTTATACTTTCTGTGTTTCAAGTAATTTTTAAAGTCCTTCCATGCGGGAGGTAACTTTTCTATAAATGCAGCCACTTGAAACGCTTCATTAATAATCATTCCTTCGTTAAGAAGATCGTGAATTATTACTTGAAGTTCTTGGATTTGCGTCACAACAGCCTTGGTATCAACCATTTTATAATCAAGAAATTGGTCGCTTACAAATTTATTTAAACCAAATAGCTCTCACTTATACTTTTCTCATGCTTCCTGTAATTCTTTGGAAGTATTTATATTTTGGCTTAGAGACATTATATAGGAATATCATCTAACCCGCCAAAATATAATTTCGTAAAGGAAGTCGTAATGTTTCGTGCTTCAATCACAAGAAATCTATCTTTTCACTTTGTTCATTCTGGGTTCTAACTTTTCTTGATGAACTTTCTAGAGAGACTTAGAATCGTTAGATAGAAGAACATCTTTGCTGCCATCTTTGAAGCTCCACTGGAAACTTGCCGTTTCTCCACTGTGCAGTGCGTGCAACTTGGTTCGAAATAACAAAGGTTGTTAATTTCATCCTATCAAAATTAAACTAATACTTTATTAGTAAAATTACTAGTATCAATCGAGTAGAAAATCACAAAGATTTTAATCTCCTTACGCAATTTATCGAGTAGAAAAACTACAGCGTTTTAATCCCACAGAGTAGAAAATCCAGCATTTTAGTCTCCTAAATTTTTTGAGTAGAAAAACTACTTAAGGTTTTAATTCTGAGGAGAAAATCAAAAGATTTTAGTCTCTAAATTTTAAGTAGAAAAACCACGAAGGTTTTAACTCGATAAGAGTAAAATCACAAAGATTTAGTCTCCCAACAAAATAATACAATAATAGAAACTAAATTAAATAAATGAATAAATAAATCCAAGTAGAAAACCACAAAGGTTTTAGTCTTGAAACCCATTTAAAATAAAGAAATAAATAATAATTCCAAGTAGAAAACTAATGTGGTTTTAGGTTCTTGGAAGAAATTTTAAATAAGTAGACTTAAAATAATAATAAATAAATGAAATAAAATTCCTTAAGATCATATCTGTAATACTTATATTAATTTATAATAATTAAATAATATTATAACTTATATTAATTGAAAGCACTAAATGAACAAAGTTATAAAAATAAATAAATAAATAAATGTGTTGTGCCACTAAAATAATAAAGCTTTAACAAATAAAATAAACATCAAAAGAAATGCAATAAATAAACTTGAAATAACAATGGGACCATCGCTTGTACTCTTGCGACCTTATTCTCCTGCACTCCGTGCCACTGTATCAATTCCTCCCATGATAGTAATCTGCTGTAACTCCACTGCAAATGATACTTCAAACGCCAGAATTTAGAACGTAAAGAGCTGATTAATCACTAATTAATTTAATAATCTATATGAGAAGACGCAAAGTTTGATTTTTTCAATGTACTAAAAATGCAAGCCATTGTAAACTGGGGTCTGAATTTATAGAAACTATGCCAGTAATACTTGAAAATTGCAATGGTTCCTTGGCTGCGCAATCAAAATCAGAAATTGGCTCTCTAGTAATTTACTAATGTGGGAATAACACACCCCTCATTTCCATTTACACTAATAAATATATATACTATATATATATATATAATCCCAACAAAAGTGGTCAGTAACAAATGATAGTGATAATGGTAATTTATAGGTGGTGCCGGGTTAAAGTTAGAATATAGTTGTATTTGTGGTAAACTCATTTATCAAATTGCTTTTAATTATGTTATAGTTCAGTTTAAATGGTATGATTTAATGTATTATTTAAATGTAAAACTTCTTAAGAATATTCATGAATGATATTTTTTTTTTTCATTAAATGATGAAAGTAACAAGAACCACGAATAAGTGTATTTAAAAAAAAATTAATGTTTTATTATGCTTGTTCATTTTTTTTGACTTTATTGATATTATTAATTTATTATGCAGTGTGCTTAATTTGCTTATACTTAAATGAATTTTGCATGTTATTTTAAATTATTACTTTACATCTTTTATTTTGCAGATTAAACTAGTAATGTGATAGTTTTTAAATACTACAGGCAACGTCAGGAGGCTTAAAAGAAAAAAGACAAATTATTTAAATTTATGGTATCTAATGTTTAGTTCAAGCAGCAGCACACTAACGTTTTATGGTCAGTTCTAAATAAATACACTTATTCATAGCTTCTCTTTTCCTATATTGATAATTCTATAATATATATATATATATATATATATATATATATATATATATATATATATATATATTGAAAAGAAGCGTGAAGAAATCATATAATATAAAACAGTAAGAGATATGAAGAAAGTTACATAAATATAAATTATGATTTAAATATATACTTTAAGTTGATGATATCCTAAATAATATATTTGTAGTATATGATTTTTAAATGTACCTGTTTGAAACCTCCCATATGTTGCCCATCAACAGAAAACAATTACACATTAGCTACAATTTTTCTGTATTTATAATTTATAATTTCCTTTTACCAGTCATGTTGACAATGTGTGAGTGCAAATGTTTGGTGTGTATATTTTTTTTGACAACACTATTTGAATTAATTAAAATATGTAAGATATATAATAAACCTAATAAATACTGTGTTACCAGAACACCTTACTCTTTTCTTTTTCCATTTTTTACATTTATTATTTGTGTATTGAATTACATATTAATTGTTTTAAACCTGATCTGTTATTATTTCACCCATTTATCACTTAAATATATATATATTTTTATTACAATAACCATATATGTTATTAGAAATTAAATGTGTGTTTTTTTAAATAGATATGATTAAGAGTTCGTTTTACTGTAATTATTAAATTTTTTTCTACCATTAAATTTTTTTTAAGATTAAAAAAGTGGTCGTTTCAAAAAAAAAAAAAAAACACTTGAAATGTTTTTTTTTGTTTTTAAATATTTTTAACATTTAGTTAAGCAGTTTGATTAATTTTATATATTTACTAAAACTATTATTTAGAATATTAAACAGCTGAAACATTTGACAGTAAAAGAATATTTCAATCTATCTATCTGCAGTAGTTATATAATATTATTAATAAAAGTTATAAAGTTCATTGTATAACTATAAAGTATCTTAGTTTTTTTTATTAATACAACATTATTATATATTTCTAACACTCTTTTCAATAAATATTTATTTCCTCCTTCAAATTAAAATATTTTTGAACATTAAGTTATGAACATATAAAATATAGCTCAATATTTTTAAATTCAACGTTTTCAAATAGTTTTTTTAAGTTTAAATTGTTGTTTGAAAATTTTTGAATCACCTTATATCATTGTTTATCATTTAGGTCCATACTTAAAGTAAAAAAAAATTCAATTAAAAATCACTTTATATTTGATTGTATTTTATCTAATTTTCCAGATAATTTATCCTCGTATTTTGGATATTTTAAATCACCATTCATTATTTAATATTTTTAAATGGTAATTTATATCAAAGGATTCATTTGGCAATAATGGATTCTGAGTTATAATAATCAAGCCACAACTCATGTTTCTATTACTTGAAACCTGAGTTATATGTTTTGTCTCTAACAGTAGGCTTAAAAAGGATATATATATCAATTTCAAATCAATCATTTTCTTTGGAGTATTCAGCAGACTTTTAGAATCAGAATTATGAAAAAATAAAAAATAATTTAAAATAAATTTCAGAATTCAATAATTCTTTGTATCCTACAATATTGGTTTTAGAAAAATGTACTTTAAAAAATCAAATACTTTCCTATATTTGAAAAAAAATAATAATAATAATTTCAGTAATTTAACTCAATTTACAAAGAAAAATTGCTCATAGTGACAAGGAGATAAAACCTTAGCATTGATAGAGGCAGAAGGAAGGGTGGGTCGTCATTTCTATAACAAGAAAAGACCTCCAAATTAAAAATAAAAATAAAAAATGACACAAATGAGGTGAGAAGCATTGTTTTGACAGCATGTGGAAGGCAGAGGAGAGATCACTTTCATCCATTTTCCCGGAAATCTTCTTCTCATGTGACTATTGACAACAACAACATAGTGAGTTTCTTTCTTCTTCCTTCACCATCTCTTGCAAAGCCCCTCATGGTTTCCACTTTCTTTTCTTATCTTTTCCACTCACTTGTTTTTGAAGAATTTTTACTGTTTTGTTGCCAGCGACTATCTTTCAAGCTATATGGGAGATATCATGGAAATAATGCTATTCTGGATTCATAGTGGATTTAGCCTATGACAGCGTTAGCTCATTCTTTTATTTTTTCTGATAGATACATTAATGTTCTATTTGGAAGTTAGTTTAACAGTAATCAATGTCAAATTGTGTGATCTGGGATGATTCATTGTGTGGACAGTTACATAAGCACTATTGGAGTTGATTTGTGAGAATCTTTCTATGTATATCTTGTTGATATTTAAGTGCTTGTTTGTCATGATTGGATTGAAGATTTCAGACATCTTCCTCTTCTCTAGTTATAAATAGAGCTATGGAGCTGGAGGGAAGATATAAGTTGCAGATTGATAAGAGATTTTTTTATTTTATTTTTAATTTCTGCAATTTTAAAGTCTAATAGGATTTTCTGGTATACAAACCAAAACTAGTCTTGTTTGAGTGTTTAAAATTACTGGAGAGAAGTGTTGTTCTTTGTCTTTGCATGCCATTTAATTCATCTCTAAGTATCGAGGTAGCTATTCTTCTAATAGTTCTATTTACTTAAGGATGGTTTCCCATTTATAACTCATACTTGGAAACTTCTTGTTGGTTGACTTCCTACTACAGTCAATTTTCAAAGTACCTCTTTGAAAAACATTATGAATACATGGGACACTCTATAAATCAAAATCTAATTGCTACCATTTCCAGAGCTAAACGATGATGATCATCTGACTTTTAGGTCCTCCATTTGGTGATTGAGAGCCTTAGAAGCATTTCATTCAGATTTGATGAGATGTAATTTGGAATCTTAGTACATTTATATAATATATTTAATAGTAGCTCTAGGAGTGAGACACTGAGGAGTACCAGACATTTTTTTTATGATACCTCAGCTCGATTGCAAGAAGTTACCCTTGTCTATATGAATTGAAATCTCTTGCTCCCACCTTTGTCATATATTTTTTATACTTTCTAAATGTTGCTTGGACCAGAAATCATTTACAAGTTCTGCACAATCAGTTGGATCATAATATTGCAATTTCTGGGCGTTTCAACTAAACACCAGGGTACGATCTCTATCAGATAAACAGTACGTTTATGATTTTGCAATTTCTCTACTATCATTATTTTATTCTAGTTTCTCAAACTAATTCTAGTGAAATAAAGTCTAAAAGAAATACGCAAAATTCTAGATTAAATTCTACTTTGCCAGGAAGAGGGATTACTCTTATAGGTTTCTATTATCTTGTGCACCTGTGGCTTATTGTAGGAATGAATTCTTATGATTTTAATGTTTGTTTAGTGACATTTAGTTTACTAATATTATAAATCAGCCTTTGATACCTAATATACTGGTGTTGGATGGAGGGTATATGTCAACTGTTTATGTTTATCTTTCCATTTATTCACACTTTTGATGATCAAGGTATATATGCTCTTGAACATTTAAATTAAAGATTATTTCATAATTGTCTGAAGCAAATCTTAGTTTTAATGTGTTGAGTGTGATTTCTACTTGAGCATTGTCTGTTAAAGTGGGATACTGCCTGTACTGGACAGAGCGGTTCAGACCATAGCAACCAAGTTACTATCGAGGAGCACATGGGATCATTATAAGAAAATTTTTCTGTATTAGCTCATGCACAATAACAACACCAGGCCTTCATGTGATCTATTCTTTGTGTTTGATCAAAACAATCGTGGCGGTTTCTGGTTCAATCTTTAGCTTATAAGGAGATGTAGTACAGTAGTTATGCCTCATCTAAGGATTATTTCATATAACTTTCAGTTAGCTCATTAAGGCTTTTTTGTTTCCATTCAAACAACTAAGTTTAGTTGACGGATCTTACTACTATTGTTTATGTTTTTATCTTATATATTACTTATATCAAAGATAGTGATTTCAGATCATTTTTTGTATGTGTTCCAGCTTTTATCTCAGTGTGAACATTATTAACTTTCCGATTGAGAATTTTATATGGTAACTGCTCATCAGGTCTAATGCAGTAATAATTTTGTTTTCCATTTCACACATTAGTGATTGTAGTTTGCACTGAGCACTTGTGTCCCAAACTAAAAGCACATGAAATGACAATTTACGTGATTCATTCTTTTGCAGAGTTATTATTCAATATTTTTTACATACGTGGGATGTGACAGGTGTATGAATGTTACTGAGATGGAGGCTTCCCAACGCATTAAACAATAGTTGAATAGATTAATGATAGATAAATGATACAGTATATTTTAAAACTTCTTGTTTAGAATAAAATGTGATCTCTAATAGTTGAGAACAAGATTAGGACACGAAACATAAAGTGTTGGATTATTGTAGTTTTAGCAGATTCCATTATTGAATCAAAACAGCTTTATTTGGCATTCTTGGCTACCGAGTTTCTGCTCAACAATTAAATCTAGGAACTCCTTTTCATTGTCAAAGCTCAAAAAATGAAACTTTGTTGCTGTGATTGTATCTTTTGATTTGAAGCTAGGTACATAGATATTCCATCTAAGTCCCCACCATCCTCTGGAGAAATAGTGAAATGAAGTGTTGTAGACAATTATTCTGAAGAAACATTTATCTTGGGAGGAATTTTGTTTGGATTGGTATGTCGGAGACATTAGATGAGTCTCAACTTGCATGGGTTATGCCTCAAAGAGCTTTGCATTTCAAATAGTGCACTTTTTGCCAGGTTGTGTATTTTTAGTTCTTGCCATGATGTGTTGTTAACCTCTTATTTACCCGAACCACGTTTAACACTCTAAGTTTTGCTGCCTGGACATGAATAGCTCTATGGGTTTGCAAAATCTGTTGTCTTACATCTAGACCTAGCAAAATTGACCTTGACCGAAATTAAACACGATTTTGATTTGGTTGAGTATAAATGTATCTTTAGGTCAAATTCATGTTGACACCTTACTAATAAGGATTATGTTAGTGTCAATCCACATAACAAAAATTGACCGAATTGAACAAGTTGGTATTACATTAAATTAATGTTTAACAGATTCTTTGTTTAATATGTATTATTAAATATTGATTATTTATAAATTCTGTTAATTTAGTAGCCAAATGTCATTGGTTATCAGTGACTGTAGTTTAATCAAATTGCCTGAGTGGGTTGTGTTGGTTATTGGTACAACGTTATTATTAGTGTAAATGTTTGGATGTGAATCTTGTTAGAAGATACATGTATGTTGACATGACCGAACCGCGAGACACGGACTACAGTGTCTGTTTCATATTATTATTTCTGTTTGTTGGGGGAAGAATGGTATGTTTATTGTTTGATCATACTTCACTGCCTACCTGGTCTCATGTATTTTCTCTGTCTTGGACTTATACAAACTGCAGGCATTTGCAGATGAGCTCGGGATCCCTTTCCTTGAGACAAATTTTCAGCGACTCGATCAATCATGGAGCAGGCTTTTACACTTCTCGCTCAGAGTTAAGAAAAAGTAAATCATTTTTTTCTTCCCCATTTTACTTACTTCCAGATCACATAAGCCTCTCACCAATTACGGCCTGATTGCGTTATTGATTTACATGCCTGATCTTGTAACATGAGTATTTGGATCTGTTTTGAATACCGTATGAAACAGTTTTGACAGAGAAGACACAGTTAGTATTTACAAGTTCTACTCTGTTTAAAAATTTGTTTGGTTTATGTTTTTAAACATTTCTCTTAAAAAGCAAGGCGTGACAAGTCCATTGAGTTCCAGTTGTTTATTTTTATTCATATAATTAAATAACAAAACTAACTCGAACATTTTGAAAATTATATGTTGACAATTTTGAAAATACCAAGAAAATCTTTCTGATCATTATATATAAAAATTTGTTTTGTTATAGAATTTAGTATATTTTGTTTTTTTCATAACAAAAAAAAAAAAGGAACCTTTCCGCATTTCTTTTATTCTATGTTTTATGAAATAGCGGTTTAAAACCTGAAATAAAACCTTGATTAATGTCTTCTCTTGGCCTGAGTTCTATTGAGTAATCTTTCCATTCTCATTTACAGAATGAGAATGGCCAAATCTGGCGGTCAATGAACACTGTCCAAATGAAGGGGCAGCCAATTCAATAGAACAACTGTTGTGATTAGTATATTTTTATTTGTTACTTTTTGAACTATATTTGTAAGATGATTGCACTCATCAAACAGTTAGTCAAATAATGAGCACCTCTTTATCATTTCCATATTTCACAAACAATTTAACCACATTTGCTTCCCAATACCCAAACTCATTCTGTGAAAAAAAACAAAAAGCAAAACCATTCATCTCCACATGAGTCAGACATTATTCTTAGTGATTTTTTTTTTGATATTAAATTAATTAGTAAACTTTTCAGGTAGAGTGTGTGGTGGGACCTTAAACCTTTGGACTAATCTTAGAGTCTCATGTGGGTTGTGGGGGAGATAAGATTTGGAGGGGAAGGAGGGGGCCGTATTTATCTGGTAAAGTTTCTGTTCAAGTTGGACAGCTGTTAAATTAGATTTGAGGACAATCAGTGGTCATGGCTTTCTGTTGACTTCTATTCAGAGTAGAAGTTAGTGTTAAACCTTTTTATGGAGATTTGAATTGGTGATTATTAGGTTAAAATCGGGGTGTCAATTGAGTCAATGATCACATCACTATTCGTTAGATTAAAAAACTACATTTCAATTATTTCGTTCAGTTTTTTATATGTTGAAACTGTTCGAAAAATAATCAGTTATTTGATTCGACTCAATAAAGCTTGATATTAAAATTTGTCAAATAAATCTTCCGACTCGACTTGGGGTTGTTATATTTTTGAAGCTTTGATTGATATTAACCAATAACCAGGTCTTTGGTATAGTTTGAGCTCAGCTATCGCCACTTCCTTAGGTTGAGGATTATTAGTTTTAAAATCATTTTTGAAGTTTGGGAAAGAACGAATGATTTATCATTTCCCAGAACTTTGCTTGCAGTAATAATGTAAGATGTGTTTTATGTTTTGGGTACTTTTACACATATAGGAAATTGTTCATGGTGTTCATCGTTACTTATTAGTATGAAAAATAAGAGTCTAATAAAGCATTTTGCTCTTTGTTTTATAAGAGAAACAGTTGCCAAACGGTTATTTTAAAAACTAAAACAGAGTTTTCGATCAAATTCATGGCTTGTCAGTGTGGGAGGAGTTGTTTATCTATAATGGCAAACTGCGATGTAATTATTGTAAATGAAAGTGAAGGAGCAAAAAGGGTATTCTAAAATTTTAAAGAGATGATGAGATTGACGTTCATTTTACATTTAATTTTAAAATGAAAATGACACATATAAACTTATTTTTAAAATATTCATCAAATTAATCCTTTTACTTTTTAAAATCGCATTTATCAATAATGGTATTAAGGTTAATTTTCAAATCTGTTAGTGAATATGGTTTTAAAAAGTTAAAAAAAGTAGTTTTATGGATATTTTTAATAGTTTATATGCGCTAAAAAAAAGTACTTTTGACTTAAACTTCACAATAACCAAGTGAAAGGAAGAGTAACTCAGTAGGCTTGGAAAAGGTGACTATATGTTTGAGCTTAAAAAAATTGCTATCTTTGGTTCACAAACAGGAGAAAGAAAAAAAAGAATCTATTTTATATTTTTTCTTTAATAAATGTTTTTTTTTCTTATTCATATTTTATGAAAATATAAAAATATAGAAAAAAACATTTATATGATTGAATAGGCTCTAAATGTTTTTTATTAACGTTACTAAGCTTTATTTTTAGGTTTAATGTTGTCTTGACATTTATTTCGTAGTTTAAATATTTGTAATCAGCAGGGTTAACAAATGGACAAACAATAGCCTTTATCATTTGACCTTTTTGTGTCAAATGAACAATGGAAAAATTTTGTGATATGTAACCTAATTTGATAAGCGCTCTTATATCACAAAAATTTTAATTAGATCATAGAATCCCAATTGAAAATCAATTGATTCTTCCGAGTCGATTGGTGAAATTGTGTGCCGAATTTGTTCCTCAGTCAAAAAATTGAAACAGCGACAAAGTTTATGATTCCGGCTATCTTGAATCCATCTACGAAATCGAAACTACCTTGAGAAAGGCTTATTAAGAATTTTCCCTCTTATTACGTCAATAGAAATGGTTCTTTAGAACTCAAATCAACGCCTTTCTCTGCAATCAAGTTTGGTGTTACTAACATGATTCTTGGTTATAAAAAAAAATAAATCCCTTTAAAACGATGAAGTGCCCACAATGTACCCAAAGTCATTCCAAGTTTGTTAAGTTTCCATCAACTATTCTTCTTAGGGTTTTAAATAAGTGAGCTTAATTATGGTATTTGGGTTAGACAAAATTATTCTTTGGGTTATCGGATACCAGCATGACAGGAAGTTGCATTGTAGGTATAGTTTAGTTAACATGTCAAATCATTGAAATTAATTTGACAATCTATTAAACTCTGTCGATGATAAAACATTTGGTATGGAATAAGCGTTAGGAAATAACGTTTATTTCGAAAAAAGTTTAAAAATAAATTAACGTATAATGAAACAATAGGAACGTTTATGCACCTTATCACCTCATTTTCCTTAGCATTTTCTTTTAAATTATTTTTCCTTCCTATTTTCTTTGTCATCCAAATTTAGAAAAATGATTTTCCACATCCCCTTTGCCTACTATTTGATGGGAACAAAAAATACAATTACTTTAAAAAATATTTACTAAAATGTAATATTTTTAAAAGTGCTTTGGAATATATTCTACTTTTTATAACACCTACCAAAAGCTACCTTTTAAAAAGATGAATTTACTTTAAATATAAAAATAGACTTCCTAAAAGGATAAGTTCCAAACTAAAATACAATTCTCTCTCTTTAAAAGATGAGATTAAGATTAGTTCAAGAATCAAGTCAAGCTACAAATAAATTGATTTTCTTATTGCCCCTTGACTATAGGCTATTATTACTTGCTATTTAATACAGTTTTCAGCATCTATTTGAGAAAGTTTATAAAAGTAAATCTCAAAAATTAATTTTGATTATAATAAATATAAATGTTCTTCTCCCTCCCTATTTTCCTATTATTTTTTCATGAAAAAAAATATTGCACCACCTTTGGGAAAACAACCTCCCATTCTTAAAAATTATAAATTATATCAATTGACATTTTTAACTCAAATTCATTTCAAGAGGATTGTTCTTCTCCAAAACTAATTTCGTATTTCATCCTTCAAAATAGGCAGGAGATTGCGATCATGTTTGGTAGCCATTTCTAAAAATACTTTAGGAAACATTTTTTCACCCATTTTTATTTTCAAATATATTTTAAGAATATTTTTATATCTAAAGTTTAATTTTTTTAAAGTAAAAACAATAGAAAGTATCTAAAAGATATTCTCTAAAAACACTTGGTTTTCGTTCTAAAAAAAAAAAAAGTCTTTAATTGCCAAACATATTTTTAAACTATGAACTGTTTCGAAAGTAATTTGGAAACAAGTTCTATTTTCCTCCTAAAAACATACTTTCAATCTAGCCATGTGTTCCAAAACAGTTCCTTCCTGTTTATAAGTAAAGTTAGGGCTCTTTACAAATTAGAGGTAAAAAATGAACAAAAAGGAAAATAGAAAATAAAAAATAAAGATAGAAAGTTAATAAATTATTTTTATAAACTGCTTTTAAGCTTATTTCCAAATATTAAAAAAAAAGAGAGGAAAAATTAGCATTAAAATCCTAAAACTTTTGTTTTTAAACACCACCATTCTCTCTCCTCTCTCTTCTCTATACAAATAGTTTTGGCTTTTAATATAACATCTTTCATGAGTTTTGTTTTTATAACCCTAATTTCATTTTAATTATAGTTTTAACATCAAAACATCAGTGGACAGGGTAAAAGTTTGAAGTCTTATTAAAGATATAAAAATACAATTTGTGAAAGTTGCTATATTTAAAAAACAAACTTTTTGTTCAAGACTTAAATGCAAAAGTCATGAAAGTTTAGGATTTTAATACTATTTTTCCCAAAAAATAATCAATTTTTCTTTTTTACGACTATTAGCTACAATCATTTATATTATTCTACTCTTCTCAAAATTTGTGTCCCAATAGAATAAGACCCTCCTACTTGCAACCTTGCAAAAAAATCAACTTAAAAGTACATGAGTCTTTTAATTGATCTCTCTCTCTCTTTCTCTCTCTTTCTCTCTCTCTCTCTCTCTCTCTCTCTATATATATATATATATATATATATATATATATATATATATATATATATATTCGAATAACCTATCAAAATCCTTTATTTAACACAAAGTCAAAAGGAAATAGCTTCCTGATCATCTGTTCTAGGAGTATTCTTCTTGAAGGGAGAAGATATCTATAGTTCAACAATGAAGATTTGTTTTCTCAACACCCTATATCACGTTCAAGTTGCTTCTAATTGAAATCCTTCAATTCATTTTTGTCACATTAATGCAATTATACATTAAAAGTCAAAAAGAGATCCACTAGAAACTGTAAAGAATCAACTTATGCAAACACACCAGTAAAGAAAAAAAAGCCTTACAAACAATCCCAATAACAAACCATGAAATATAGTGCAAAAGTTGATATGGAGAAGAAAAAAAATGCAGATTCAAAACAGTAAACACCCAATTGGGAGAAAAAAGAGGAGAGCAAGAAAGGAAGGGTAAAACTAAAGATCACCTTGTTTAAAACGAAGAGCAGCAAGCCTTCCTTGTGTTGGTGTCTGATCCGTCGACTACAATGGTTTGTCCTTCTTTGATGCCAGCGGGTGCAGGGTCATCAGAGGAAAGGGTCTTCTTGCTTATTATCCTGTATATCTCTGCCAAAATCGTCTGGAAGGCCTTCTCGACATTGGTTGCTTCGAGGGCTGAAGTCTCGATGAATGAAAGCCCTTCTTTCTCTGCAAAACCCTGTGCATCCTCTGTGGCAACCGCTCGGAGATGCTTAAGATCAGTTTTGTTTCCAATTAGCATGATGACAATGTTGGAGTCAGCATGGTCTCTCAACTCCTTGAGCCACCGGCTCACGTTTTCAAATGTTGTTGGTTTTGTTACATCATAGACTAGAAGAGCTCCAAGGGCACCCCTATAGTAGGCACTGGTAATTGCTCTGTACCGCTCCTGCCCTGCTGTATCCCATATCTGAGCTTTCACGGTTCGTCCCTCCACCTGAAACGAATCAGTCAAAAACAGTTAATGTAGTGAAAAGATAACCATAAATCTACAATCAACATGTCAACAATCAACATGATTCGAAACTAGCTTGAACACTTAAAAAGGTAGTTAACTTTCTTCTGCTTCTCAACAATGAAAGTGGCCGTTTATAATAATATTAATAGAAGAGTCCAAATATAACTTAAGGCAAGGTCTTCAGTCTTGATATTGTCAAAAGGGTTTGGTTGAATAATGGTTTTTAGGGACATTTTGGATAGATTTAAGCACATGATTCGACCTGCTTTAGAAGTATTGGATAGATTTAAGTTCATAATTCAACCCACTTTAGAAGTATTGGATAAATTTAAGCACATGATTCGACCTACTTTAGAAGTATTGGATAGATTTAAGCACATGATTCGACCTACTTTAGAAGTATTAGATAGATTACAGCACATGATTCGACCTACGCTTACGAGGCCTAGCATATCTTGGTGAGGCTTAACTTTTAGTCTGCCGATAGTTGGCCTACTGTTCTGTTTTTACTCCCCACAGAAAATTGAGTTATTAAGATAGATAATACATGATTCAAGCTACTTTACGGACATATTGCTTTCTGTACTCTCATGAATCTTGCATCAAATTGGACATATTTAATTTACTAAATAAATATGCTACTTTTCTTGAATGTTGAAGCAGTCACATCTGCTCTAGCTTTGTCAATAATAGCAAGTGAATCAGATAAATTGATGTCAACAAAATCTCCTCATAGTATTAATACCTCAAATTTCCTTTCTTACTAATTTAATTAATTTCCTCCTGCACCATAAATTTGTTCTATACTCTCAAGAAAGTCATGTCAACTTTGTGAAATTGACTCATAGGTCCAATCTTAGAACAACTAACAACTAATAGTTCATTAATTAAAGAATTCCGATGCACAAACATAATATTTCTAACTTTCCATGCTAAAAGAAGCTACATACAAATATACACTTATACATACATACATATATATATATATATATCTCTGTCTCCCTCTATATATATATATATATATATATATATATATATATATATATATATGCTATATATATATATGTTATTATAAAGCATCTGTAAGAGATCCAATTGAAGTATTTTATGAGGTTTTTTTTTTTTTTTGATAGGTAAACTGAGCAATTGTAAGCCAAATATAGAAATACAAATATAAACAATTAGAGATGCCACTTCCTGAAAAACATAAAAATTGATCCTACCCACCATATGCCATAAACTAAAATATGAAGACCATAACAAGTCAATCACAAACCATATTGAAATATTAATGTTGCAATCTCATTTCTAGACGATATTCTATGCTCGGGTACATTATGGTTCAAAGATGAGCAATGCTCTGGAAGATTAGCATGAAATAATAGGATTCCGGTTGCCCACCCCAAATCAACATGATTATGAAAATTATCGATTGATTGACTGACTGACAATGCTTGATGATTGTGGAAGTTTCCATGTTTATCATCTGGTAACTTCCTGTCATAACCAAAGAAATTTCCATGTCCACCGAAAATGGGTTGAATTTCAGATTGGATCTGGAAGGACAATTACCAAAGTGGAAAGGAAGGCGGAATATTCAAAACCTATTAATTTTCAAAAATGAAAATAATTGACATGCTCATTCTCAATTGTTAGAGCGCTTGTGTTTTTAAAACTGTGAGAAACAATATTTTAATTATCCAAAAAAATAACCAATTTTCTGGAAATGTTGTCTAAAAATGTGCTAACAAATATGTTTTCTTTTTCAATTCCATTCCTCAACCGTCAACCAAACAAGCCCAAAATTATTGTGAAACAGTAACTTCCGCAAATACTCGCTGACTTAAAAATACCAAATCAAGGTTGCAAATCTGTCTTATTTTACACTGTCAGCGGTTAAGATATGATACTCAACAGCAAATCTTCGTAGATGAGATAATTCTCATCAAATTTCAAATATCAGCGACAAACCAAACCTTCCACTTGCACTCTACAATTCAGTTGATCAAATCAAACAGATCAACCACATTTCCAACACCATCACCACTGAAACGATCCAAATTTCACAAATAACATTCCTCAAATCCAGATCTACCACAAACTACAAGAAAATAATATAAACTTCAATTGCATCAAACCACACAGAATCACCAACTAATGAAATAAAAACACACCAAACGCAACCAAACTCAAAAACAAAACACATGACTGTCAGCGTGTAAGTACAAATACAGATGTATAGAGAGCAACCTGAAGTGTGCGAGTGGCGAATTCAACGCCGATAGTAGACTTAGACTCCAAGCAAAACTCGTTGCGAGTGAATCGGGAGAGAAGGTTGGATTTGCCGACGCCGGAATCGCCGATCAAAACTACCTTGAACAGGTAATCGTATTCCTCGTCCGGTCTCCTCGCCATCTCTCTGGTCTGTTTGGTTAGTTACTGTTTTTCTTTTTCTTTTCCTTTCCGAGAAAAGAAAAGAACAGAAAAGAAAATCTCAGGAGCCCTAAGAAATCGCTTGAGAGAGAAAGTCTATGAGTACAAAGCGAGTAAGAGAGAGTTTCGAAGAGAGGTTTCTTCTTGTATGACCAAAATGCCCCTCTGAGCTGTCAGACATAATTTCCTTTCCCCAATTTGCCCCTCGACTTTTTCCTCCCGCTCTAATTATTTTGATTTTTTTTTATTAAGAAGAAAAACAGATCATTAATTTGATTTTGATTCAAATTTTTATAATGAATAAATATACCAGTTAAATACATTTAAAATTCAAAATTTAAATTTGAAAAAACTTTAAATACAAAATTAAGAAAAACACGTCTTTATTTAATTTTACTATTTTTTAAAAGAGAAAAATTTATTGATTCAACCATATATTCGAAGATTACAAATTGCCCCCAAATTATATTGCTAAAATTTGTACTTTTATTTTTATTTTTATGAATAATAAAAAATAGAAAATAATAATTATGTAATGAAAATCAAGAAATTATTTTTGATAATTTTTTTTGGGTAAAGGTGTAAAAAATCCTTAAGGTTTTCATAAATATTTCATTTACACCTCAAACTTTTTTTATCCAAATAGGTCTACACGTTTTTTCCCTGTAGCTTAAATTAGCCCATGCCGTAACTTTGGACATTAAATGTTAAAAACGACATTACATTGGCTGTTGAACCAGCCATGTAAGCTGCTGATGTGGTAAATTTTTACTCTAATTATATTTAAAACTTGAGGGGCTTCTAATCAAGGGAAATCAAAAACCTTAATTTCATCCCTACCAATTTCTTCCAAAATACAACCTTTGGAAATTTAGAGCAATAGTTTGCTTGATTCTTCAACCCCTCTTTGGTTTGCTTCAATGGTCCTTCCTTTCACCTACCGGTTTGCTTTGACCCTCATTTCCTTCATTTCTTCTTTATGGGTTTTGGAACCCTTTCTTGAATCCTTAGCGAGAGGGCCTTAATAGAGGTTACAGTGTCGAATGCGATGACCATGCCGTATTATGTAATTGTGGTTTCAAAGCTTCATTACTGACGACTTGGAAGGTGACAAATCCAGGGAGGAGATTCTACTCATGCCCAAAATATTATGTAAGTAGATGTCTATAAAAAAAGTTGCTTGTTTTCTTTTGCTGAAGATTGATTAATTTGTATGTTTGTTGGTTGTCCTTCTTTCAGCTGTGGGAAAACAAATGTCGTTTTTTTTTGTAGCATGATCCAAAGATGACACCGAGGGCAAAGTTTATTATGAACTAATTAAGGTGGGAAAAGAAGCTGCTCCAAACGGAGATTAAGGAAATGCAGAAAATGAGGGACAAAAAATGATAGAAATTGTGAAGAATATGATAAGGTGAACAATTTTGACCAACATAGTTCATTGAAATTTGAATTGGTTAGGAACCGATGAGATGAATGAATTGGAGAAAGAGTTGAATGATTTGAAGACATCATTCAAATGAAACAAGTTTGCTCTACAATTATGTGCACTGTTTTGTGTATGTTTATCCTTTGTCATATTCATTTTAATGTGGATGTAAAAGCAGATTGAAATTAAGCTGAACTTTGTGATTATATAACTAATCTGATGAAGGTTGATGTATTTCAACTTATTGAATGAATGAAAGTTGTTTCTAAAGTGTAGTGCATTATTTTTGTTTCTATTTATCAACTGTCATATTCATTTTAATATTGGATATTACAACAATTGAGAGAATGGAAGAACATTCATAGTTATATAATAATCTGATGAAGGTTAATGTATTTTAGCTCAATAGGCTATGTTCTATTATGTTGCATGAATGAAGTAAATCAACACTTGAATTTAAATCAATACTTGGAAAATATATCTAAGCTATTGAATTGAAGTAAATCACACTTCAAGTAAGCATTTTACCAAATATCTCATGCATAACCATTTCAACCTTTATAATGTTTACAAACTTTTTGTTGTAAACCATCTGAATTCAAAGCATAATCTTTAAAATGTGAGATAAGTTGTGAGCTCCAAAATGTTTACAAAATGGTCTAAACCAATAGACAAAACCCAATACATAATGTTCATTGATCCCTAGTTGTAGGTGACTCCATGCTTTCTTCCCCTTGCTTGCAACTCTAGCATCCCTTTCTACAAAAAACTGCCTTAAAGTTATAGAGCTTTTGCGCCTCCACTGCAAACCAAGTGGTAGAAAAGACATGTTGGACACGTCAATAGGTCCACCATCACCTCTAGTAGCTATTCTTCTACTGACACCTGAAGTTGTTCTTCTATGAGCTTTCTTTGATCTATTTTGAGCTTCATTAGGCATTTAAAATCTAGAGGTTGTATATGTTACTTTTTGGCTCACTTGATGAACAATTGTTGAGGTTGTGTCACTCTACATTTCATTAAAAAATACAATATAAATATTGTATATGTTATAAAGCTAAATGAATATGTGTTATAAATTACTATCTCTTACACAATATATGATAGAACCAATACTTTCTTCAAATAAAATACCAACACCACCAAAAGATTGACTTACTTGGCCTCTTGAACTTGATTTTGCTGCTGCACGGATCTAAAGTTTTGATGACCTACAACTTGATTTTGCATGTGTAGGGGTAGGGACATGAGCATGGGAAGGAGTATGAGAAGGGGAAGGGGTATGAAGGAGCGAGGAGCCATGAAGCGAGGGCGAGGTTCTTGAGCAAGAAGAAAGGGCATGAGTAGGGCTTGGCTTGGTGGTTGAGGTTGGATGCATGTGAGATATTGCCACTATAATGTTTTTGCCTCTAAAACATCAAAAGACATCCAACAATCAAGATTATGAATTAAAAATCAATTTAAGGAAATAAGAGAAAAGCTTAACAAACCTTTAAGCAAATGGCTTTGTTATGTCCTTGTTGCTTGCAGATGGAGCATGTATCATGTATCATTTTCTTGAAAGTTTTGTGCGGAGTTTTGAGCCTTTTCTCATGAGTACTATTTCTCTCCTTCTCTTCCAATCTTTGATGTACCCTCCATTTTTTTCTATATGAGGTGGCTTAATTGGGAGATACGGATCCATTTTGTAAAACCTTTTGCTTCTCAATGGAATTATCTTAAACTAATAACCTTCATACATATCGATGTGATGGAAATGGAAATTTGGTCAGTGACTTTTGTTTGTCATATAAAGCATATAGCATGTTAGCATGAAATACTTGAAATATCCCATGCTCTACAATTACATGTGTTTTATCACATCTAGGTGTGTGTCGCATCTTTAGCGAATCTTATGAAGTACGTATCTCCATTAAATAACACTTGACAATCCATTGCTATCGCTTTGTTGATCTAAAAAAATTCATTACATGTAGGACTAAAAGATTTAATCCACTTTTCACATAATGTACATTTCATACCTAACATGTTCATAGTTTACATTCCTTATAGGCTTCGACAATGCTGGTGGCACCATGTCTGGCCTCCCGGGATCTGGCATTACAGGCTTTCGCCATATTATTGTCATGATGCATGAGCTTTACATCTGCCGAGTGAGCTCTTACCATGTGTGGTGAGTAGTTCATCAAATCCTTGACATTATTTGAACTCACCTCTCCAAGTTGCCTTCGAAATAGCATGCCCTGCACCATCCCATGCTCAGGCTGGACCTCACATCGTGACATTAACTAAACCCTACATTAAATACATTAAAAACATATAAATAACCAAATCTTCATACATAAAGATAAATAAATAAAATAAGTGGGTAGTATCATACCTTTAGTATCTAATATGAAATTTACCAACAGAGATTAGGCCCCAGTAGTTTGCATGACAATTTTTTGTAGTATAAGAAAAGAAAGTAAAATTTGTATTTTTGGAAAGCGATATGAAGGAGTAAGTGTGGTATAAAATGAGGACTTAAAGGTCATAAAACAAGAGTAATATATGTTAAAGTAGGAATTGTGATAATTTCATCTACAAATAGATGAGAGTTGGAGGACTAAATAGCGAAAACCAAAAAGTAAGCCAAAAATTGGGATTAGACCAAAATGGTCTTAGAATTTTTCATTTTTGACTTTGAAGGCTAGGGCTTTCCGATGGGCAGAAGGAGAAAGAGAGAAGAGAATAAGAGAATAAGAAGAAAGGAAAGAAAAGGAAGAATTTGATTAAAGTGTTCAAGATCAAGGTATGGAAACTATATGTGTATGGATTACTAGTATGGGACTTATATGTATGGAAATCCCTCTTTATCTAAATTGTATAGGAAAAATCATATTAGAATTGTTGTTGGTTGGTATAAGATGAGTTTTATGGTTTATGTTGAATTTTGGTTGAGTTGGTTTTGGTTTGGAAGGAAATTTCCGATGAAAAGGGCCAAATCTGGCATTCTGCGTGCAACTCGACACCCCTACGTAAGGCGAACAGAGACGAGTTTCAGAATTTTCTTATCGCTGGAGTGTAGGAACCCACGCCTAGGTGACCTCTACGCCTAGGCCAAGCTACAATTTCAGTTTTGTTATTTCTTTGATTAATTCTAGAATCCATTACTCTTTTGTTTAAACTTCCAATGGAAGATATTTAGGCATAAAATTGGATTAATTGAGGATCCTAACAAGTGAATGAAAGGGTTCCTACATGTATAAAATTTATATGAAAAAAAATGCTTTGTATCTCGTTGCTAAGGCAAAGCGAAGCTTCACCTCAGCGATCCTATCGTTGGGCAAACAATGTTTCTTGCCCTTATTTGCCAATGTGATTAAGAACAATATAACAAGCTCAGTAATAGATATAATTGTATGCATGTCGGAGACCGGATAGTGAATGAATAGGCGCGTGCGATCGGTCTGCGACGACACGCTTTGTGCTCTGTGGTAGGCACGTCTCTGTTGGTCTGGCAGCCAGCTGCTTCTTTAGTCTTATGTGAAACCCACCGTGCCATGAGGCGAACATGTCACACATTTGCTCTGGCGACACTCTGCATTGTCTTCGGCACCTCTATTGCGATGGGCGTACTGCGTCTGCATTCGATCTTGTCACCGAATGCCCAGCCCGGTGCCATATTGTGCTACGTCCCTCTCATTCATTGTTACTGGTCTATACATGCAAACATTTATATGATAAGAATCTAACACCATGATGCAAATAAACATCTACATGCCCTTCCATGCTACCATTTAAAATAAAACACTCAATAAACAATAGCTTTACCAAATTAAATTAACATAAAACACTTTATCAAATTAAATTAACATAAAACACTTTAGAGATTAAATTAACACAATACACTTTACAAATTAAATTAACATAAAACAGAGGACCATGAAAAACTAAAAATCAGTTTATTTAACATCCTCAAACCCTGTTAAATTGTTGTTATTGATAAACACAAACCAATGGACAACAACACAAATGGAAGAAAATGAACATAGCTCAAACCAGTGAAAGCTGAGGTTCCAAAACAACACAAAACATATTTACAAATAGAAGAAGAAATTACCCTCCTTTGACTTCCAAATTTCTCGATAACCATTGAGGTTCTATCATAATCATCCAAGGTCCGTCGAAGCAAAACCAAAGAGGGCTAAAGAATCAAAGTAAAACATAGGGTTGTCTTTGGCCCGAAGGTTGTATTTTGGAAGAAATCGATAGAGATGAAATTAGGGCTTTTGATTTCCCCTAATTAGAAGCCCCTCAAGTTTTAAATGTAATTAGGAAAAAATTTGCCACATCAGCTGCTTGCATGGCTGGTTCAACAGCCAATGTAATGTCATTTTTTACATTTAACGTTCAAAGTTACGGAATTAGCTAATTTGAGCTACTGGCGAAAACATGTGGAGCATATTTGGACAAAAAAAAGAAGTTTAAGGTGTAAGTGAGATATTTGAAAAAACATGAGAGGGTTTTTCGCACCTTTATCCAAGTTTTTTTCTGGTGACACGTGTAAAGTATCTAATTATTAGTTTGATTAAAAGAAGAAGAAATTATTAATTTATTTTTTTTATTTTTGAAAATAACAAGAATTGGATATTTGTTCTAAAAAATTGCTCAAGTACAAAACCTGCCACACACACCATTACCTATGATGATATATATGAAAAAGAAAGAGAAAGGCTATAGGGTCATATATAATTTCCAAAATTATTTTTAAATTTCTAATTTTTAAAACAGAAGGATTTGAGGTTCAGTTTTTTAAATTGTCTTATCATCTCTTATATTTTTATGTTGCTTTCTGGTATTGCATACATGCATATATATATATATATATATATATATATATATATATATATATACTATATATATATCCTAATGAATTAATAATATTGAGTGTTGTATAAAAAAAATTTTAGACTGTTTTTAAAAAGCGTTTATAAGAGAATCTTTTCCAAGCATTGCAAGTGATTTTTAAATTTATTTTATAAATTAAAATACTTACTTTCTTATTTAAAAGGAAAAATAATTTTATTAATTCAAACTTGAATAAATCCAAGATACAAATGATTAAAAACTATGAAGGATGAAACAATATATAAGTTAATAGCAAAATAAATTGGTATAAAGCCTACGAATTTGATAATATGGTTACTAAAATATCTGTGACTCAGTTCATCAATATAACCATAATATGATATATTCGTTTGATTGAGATTAAGTCGTTTTGCTTATGGAGACCGCGTAAATAAAGCGTCATGATAAAAGGCTAGTAGAAAAATACCACCATAACAAGCCTTGACAATAGCGTCGCGATAAAACGATGTGACTTATGAAAAATAAAGGTGAAACAATCTTTGTCTGAGAACTTAGCTTTATCGAAGCGAGTAAATGAAATAATGAGATGCGGATGTGTGTGATTTGGCCAAGATAGCCAAAAAAAATCGACATTTCATGTTGCTCGAGGAAAAGGGATTATAAGATAATAAGATGAGAGAAAATGAGGGGCGCCTACGGTTTTGCTAAAAACTTTTTTACTTATTTTCTTTTTAAAAACTTTTTAAGTAATACTTCTTAAAATCAACAACAAAAAAATTCTAATAACATTGATTGTGTAAATAATTTTCTTAATATTTTTCTGGCATCTATGTTTAAAATTTTACTTAATTAATTGAATTATATATCCCAAGTCAATTAAACAATGCTCTTAAGGCCTGGTTTAAGCAGTAAAAAGGTTGAATGAGGAGAATATGGCATGTAGTAATCGAATATTTGTAGAGCATGTATACTGCAATGTAATATATAAAAACGAATATAAATTTTTTTTTTTAAAAAAGTCGATTAGTAAGTGTTTGTTTTGTCTCTACTATCTTTAAAAAATATATATCAATTTTTAGTTTATAAATCCTAAGGTTTTGTTCAGATTTCCACTAAATGCCAAGGAAAGAAAAAAAAAACATTACAAGAAAGGATTTTCTTATATTTGATTGTCTCATATAAAATTATGAAGAAAATCAAATATAAATAAAATTAGTAAGAAACTTAGGTATCTTAAAATTATTTAATTCTTATATTAATGAATTAGAATAGATAAAATGAGTTTATAGAAGTAAATAAATTTTAACTTCAAGGCTTCCTATGAACGAGAAATTTTGTATGAAAAATCTTTCATTCAAGGCTTCAATGCATATATATATATATATATAATGAAAAACATTATTTTAGTATTGATGATTAGTGAATATTCATTTCTAAGTATTACCACATTACATTAGATCTGGTAATTTGAGTTCGATCTATTTGGTTAGCCTCTCCACACAAAATTAGGGTTGGGCTAGGCAGCTATTTTATCGGTCCAAAAAAACTGGGCAAATTTTGGAGACAATTTGAGCCTAGCTCACCCGAAATTAGGGAGGGATTGCTATTTTATTGGCAAAAAAAAAAAAAGAATTGATCAGGTAACACGACCCGATTTCTGACGTGGGCATAGTCGGCCTTTTCAGATTGCCAGCTTTACATTACATGCAATTCTAAAATGATATAAAACTTTAAAAAATCACGATAATCTCGATTCTCAAGAACAGTTTTTAAAAACTGGAGGCAGGACAAACCCTTACAAATTTTTTTTTCTTCCAATTTTTACCCTAATTCTAGCTCCAAATCGAATCGAACAAAAGAAATACACCTAACTAAATTATACTAAATTGACTTCTAAAATAATCTCCAGGTAAGCCAAAGCATTCAAATGATGATCAATACAGGTATATGGGGAAAAAAACTATAGAAAAAAACACATAGCATCATAACATATGGACCTAAATAAATTTAAAAAAAAAAAAAAAAAACATTACATTACAAGAATAAAAACCACTTTATTCATATAAGTACAAAACCAAAATAAATCATGCATAAAAACAAAAGCAAACAATACAAATCTCCCACAAACACACTATCACACAAACCTTCATGCATGAACATCATCAAGAAACGGATAATCAGTGTAACCAACAATCGGATCAGAAATATAGAAAGTATTTCGATTATATCGATTAAGAGGAGCATCAAGCTCAAATCGCTTAGGTAAATCCGGATTAGCCAAGAACAATCGTCCAAACGTGACCAAATTCATGGTATCATCAGGTTCCAAACATAGCCTTAGTATAATCCGAGTTCCAAACGGGAGCGATAGGAAAAAAAACACACCAATCATAGCTTAAAGGACTAAAATAACACAAAACATTACATTAAAACAAGTACGAAACCAAAGAAAATCAAATCATGCATGAAAACAAAAGCAAACACTTCATATCTCCCACAATGACACAACCTTCATGCATGAACATCATCAAGAAACGGATAATCAGTGTAACCAACAACCGGATCAGGAATATAGAAAGTGTTTCGATTATATCGATTAAGCGGAGCATCAAGCTTGAACCGCTTAGGTAAATCCGGATTAGCCAAGAACAATCGTCCGAACGTGACCAAATCCGTGGTATCATCAAGTTCCAAACATAGTCTTAGTATAATCCGAGTTTCAAACGGGAGCGATAGGAAAAAAAACACACCAATCATAGCTTAAAGGACTTAAATAACACAAAACATTACATTAAAACAAGTACGAAACCAAAGAAAATCAAATCATGCATGAAAACAAAAGCAAACACTTCATATCTCCCACAATGACACAACCTTCATGCATGAACATCATCCCAACGGATGTCAGTGTAACGACAGCAGGATCGGGAGTATAGAAAGTGTTTCGATTATATCGATTAAGCGAGACATCAAGCGAAACGCTTAGGTAAATCGGGGATAGCGAGAACAATCGTCCAAACGCGACCAAATCCGTGGTATCATCAAGTTCCAAACATAGTCTTAGTATAATCCAAGTTCCAAACGGAGCGTTAGGAAAAAAAAACACACCAATCATAGCTTAAAGGACTTTAATAACACAAAACATTACATTAATACGATGCAAACCAAGAAAAATCAAATCATGCATGAAAACAAAGCAAACACTTCATATCTCCCATGTGACACAACCTTCATGCATGGGGTATCATCAACGGATAATCGATTAGCGACGACAACCAGGATCGGGGAGTATAGAAAGTGTTTCGATTATATCGATTAAGCGAACATCAAACTGACAGCTTAGAGCGTCCGGATTAGCCAAGAACAATCGTCCGAACGCGACCAAATCCGCGTAATCATCTGCTATAGCCTTGTTACCTTCACTTCTATTGTATCCACCAGCAGCTAGCAGTACCCTTAAATGCATTCCTCCATGGGGGAGAAGACTATGAGAAATCTCATATCTATCTCCAATCTTGGCCATTCTTGGCTCTATCACATGAAGATAAAGAATGTTGTGTTTGTTTACTGATTCAGCCATGTATAGGCCTAAGGAATTAGGGTTTGTGTCTTTTGTTTCCATGAAATCAGTAAAAGGTGATAGTCTCATACCAACTTTATCAGCTCGATTTCATTAACAGCTTCTTCGACTATTTCTAGGGCGATCGACATCGGTTTTTCGAGGTTCCTCCATATTCATCTGTTCGATCATTTTACGTGTCTTTCAAAGACTGATCTATCAGGTATCCGTTTGCTCCGTGGATCTCAACTCCATCAAACCCTTCAAAGAACATAACAATTCAAAGAGGTTAAAAGTTAGTGTGTTTTGTTCTTATAGTTTCTTTTATTAACATAAAAGATACGTCACTTTTTTAAGAATTTTGATTCATATTGTTATTGAAAATAGAAAATTATTTATAAAAAACACAACAAACATGACTTTTTTTTTTTGACAATAGGTTCATTTTTTAAATTGTCTTATTCTATCAAACTTTGGTAGCATGTTTATTTAACTTATGAATTTAATATTTTATTACTATGAAATTAGCTCATCTCTTATATTTAAACGTTGCTTTCGGGTATTGTTTAATGTTTGTTAGTATGTTCAATCTTGTCTTTAGCCTCTTTTTTTTGTCCAACCATGGTCCTACCGTTTCTGCCGTAACATACTTAAGCCCCTCTCGTCAACAGAAACACCAGATGGACAAACGGGGTGTTAATGATGCTACTGTAGCACCCATTGTGTGCGTTTTTTTTGCTTATGTAGCACCTTTGCACATGATTTTTTAACCCTAAACATTCTTTTAAAAAAATGTCCTTGAATCCACCCTAATTCCCCCCATACCCACGATTCCCTCTCAGTTTCATCCTTAAGCTCCTTCCCCTTTATGAAATTCTCCCCGTTAAACCTAATTTTCTCAAATTGTTTCTCTTTTTCGTCCTATTTCATCTCTCACCAGATCATCTCTCGCTGTTTTTTAGTTTTTCTATGCTCCCCATTAACTCATAATCTCCCCTTGTACCTTATTATCTTGTATATTACAAAAGGTGAAAATTGTCCTTCTACTTCTCTTTTCGTCCTCACCTTGTTTACGGTTTGTGGGTTATTTTCTTTTTCTAAATCCCGCACATAGGTTTGAATTAGTTTTGCAAAATTTTAGTGCTCTACGTTTGTTCAAGTTGTTGTTGATGATTAAGGCGATAGAGATTTTGTTGGGTTTTAGGGTTTGAATTTGTATGGAATTTGTCAGGTTTTTCTTTTTTATTTTGTTTTCTAGGTGTATTAGGTTCTTGAGGTTTTCTGTGTTCTTGGATTTGTCTCTGAAAATGGGGATCCCTACACTTAACATTGGCGAGGGGGTGCCTGCGATTACTATGACAAGAAACAAGATTCTTTTTTTGGCTTTCTATTTGGTTGAAAGCAGGAGAAGTAAGAGCGACAAGCCAAATTCTATTTTAACTTTCTATACGGTTAGAGAAGAAACATAAGGGAAAAAAATTGCAAAAATTAAGGCAAATGGCTTAGGTTGCAAATCGATACGGGTGAGATGTTTTTGGTCAAAGCAATGTTTGGGTTTAAGGAATCCAGTGCAAGGTTGCCCTGTCGGTTAAAAATGCACATGAGGGTGCCACGTCAGCAGCGTTAATGCCCGGTTGCCCTACGCGAATTACATTAGCAGCGGGTATAAGTGTGTTATGGTAGAAACGACAGGGTTATGGTTGGACCAAAAAAACGTTAAATTCCATATTGGACATACGGCCAAACGTTGGGACATTTGTGCACATTTTCTGGTACAGTGTTGTGATAAGATCTCGCATCCATTCCATAAATTGTGGAGTGATATTTAAAAACGAGGGATTAACCCCGCTATATAGCGAAATCTTCGAGTTGTGCTCTCTTATTCGGCAGGTATATACTATTATTAGTTTTTCATCGAGTCGATTGCATAGTGAAAAGGGCTACACGGTGCCGGAGTTCGGATTGAAGGCGCCCAAAGTGTGGCGAGATCCACGAGACGTCTGAAGCTTCTCTAAGGGTGGGTAATGATGCGATCACACATTGGTTCGTAAGAATTGGCAATATTTGAGTTCTGAAACGAAGCGTTAGAGGCATCATTAGGCCCAAAAAAAGTTTAAGGGGCATGACATGTCATCGAATTATGTCATGTGTGGGTGACACATCGATTCGTTAGACACTAGTTTGCATCTATTTCTTCCCATTGATGATAAAAAGCATATTGATATACGGAACAAACATTAAAAGCAACATTAGACCCGAAAAAGTTTAACATCATCAAATATGTCCGTGTGGGTGACACCGCGTCGATGGCGTTAAACACCCTTTATCTATCACGTTCCTCAGATTTAATGATATAAGCATATTATTTGAATCTGAAACAAACGTTAGAAACAATATTCGACCCAAAAAAGTTTAAGAATCAAGCTAAACTTATGGCCAAACATCATATTCATTTGTATACCTTATCTCGTCAAACCTCTTACATGATTTTTGTCTTTCACTATGTGTAAATGTCTTTATATTTTCACATATATTATTGGAGGATTTTTCACGTAAGTATTGGTATTATATATTCTTTATTTAAAAATAAATAAAATTAAATAAGCATGTATAAGAGAGAGAGAGAGAAGAATGAAACATACCAGCTTCAATTGCATTGCGAGCAGCAAGCCTAAAATCATTGACGATATCAGGAATTTCATCCATTCTCAACCGACGAGGAGGTGACCAATCTCCTCCTTCAATGCCAGGTGTCACTCCCTTATCCGTACACGATATTGGAGCTTCCCCATTTGGTTGAAAACCTATCTTACAATGTTCAATTTTTACTTTTAGGGCTTTCTTTTAAGAAATAATAAAAGAATATGAAAAAATATATATATTCAAAGTTTATATCTTATTTGTATAAACACATTTAACTTATTTTAATTTCTATGAATTATATACGGGATAAGGTGTAATGATGACCCTAGTTATCCATGACGTTTGCTTCCATAGTCATTTATGTTCGTCCCGTTAAAAAAAGTCATAACCACTTTAGAAATTCTGACATGTGTGGGTTTTTAATCGAGAGTTTTAACAGGGTTTGTCAATCTGTGATATTTTCTAACAATGGGGGTACGACTAAGCTACGAAAACAAAGTTAGGGGTATCTTAGGACAGAAAAAAGTTTAGATAACATTTTTTTTATCGAACCAGGAGATGATGTGTCATGAATGGACTCATGCACACACGAAAGCCGTCTTTAAGTCATACCAAACTCAGACTAATCCTCATACGAGTCGAAAGGGACCATAAGGACAATAAAGTTCTACATATAAGACAATTGCATTCTCAGAGATCGAACTAGAGACCACCGATTAAATTAGGAAAGATCCAACCATCTCATCTATATGATGGAGGATAATTTAGATAACATTAATAAAGTTTGAAAGGGATATATTAATGGACCATACATTTGTTAGAATTTAAGCTTTTCTAGGGATTAGTTTTGGATACAAGAGAAGATAATTTTTTTTCATATCTAGTTTAAATATAAAAGTACAAAGAAAAACTAAATATAATTTAAAAATTATCTTTTGACATAATATAATTTTTTTCTGACTAAACATTTAGTAAACTATATCCACTTACGCTCAGGCAGATACTCCTCTTTATGTGTGTCTTTGTTTGAAAGCGGTGAGTACTCTACCATATAAACTAAGGCATGAAAGACACATAATATAATCAAAATTATAATTTTATATAAAAACTAAATGCTATATATTTTAAGTAGCACGTCAAATAATCATAAAATTTAGATATATATAATCATCGTGTTTAGCTCAAATGGTATTGCTAACCGGCATAAAGACATAGGGAGGAGGTATCAAGTCTGAGTCCTAATAAGGACGGTTTACTATCTCAACATTAGAGTGTATTCAAAACCCTTCTACTCCAACAGGGGTTTGCTTCAAATGGTCATCGATTAATTCAAGTCCTCTTAAGGCTATTGAAGGATTTATCCGATCGTTAACATAACCCTATCATTAATCAAGGTATGAATGATCGAGCTGTTGACCCGGACATCCACAATTATCAGAAGAAAAAAAAAGGAAAATTAATCAAGCATAAATTTGCACATACCGTAAGTGGAAACACGACCAACATGCCAAATTTGACAAAAGAAAACGCCACCTTTCTCATGAACAGCATCAACGATCGGCTTCCATGCTTCTACTTGCTCTCTTGTCCAAATTCCTGGTGTGTCTGGATATCTTTTTTTAATCAATTTAAAAATGCAAAATAATTTTAGAAAAATATATATATATATTATATGGGGATATAAGACAAACAAATACAAAATAATATTATGAAAATATTTTTGTTTTTTTTTTTTTTTGAAAAAATAGAAATAAAAAAATACCCTTGGGCGGTGTCGGAAACTCCGGTGGCTTCGGCGATGAGAAAACCGCCATGAGTGGTTCTTGAGAGTAATAGATACCAGTGAGGTTGAGGAACGTTGCCGTATGATCTGTTCCTTGTTAATGCTGGTAGAACTATTCTGCAGTAAATAGTAAATATATATAATAACAAATTTTGAAATTAAAAATAAATAAAAACAAGAAATAACAGTATTTTTTTATGCTCTATTTTTTTTTTTTAACAAATTCACATTTAAATCTTTGAATAAACGGGTGGAAAAATGCTCTTGGGTAGAGGGGGGTTATTTTGATCCGGTATGTTACTAGCCCTACTAATTCTATCAGACGTGGCCGGGCCATTTATTTATTTCCATTAAAACTGGCCAATTTTGATAATCTACCGTCGATCTAATCTATTTACTCCAAATTACCACCTCTACTCGAATATGGATGACAAGCAGGTATCTCATGCTCAAGTCCTTATAAGACCGAAATAATATAGAATACTACAATAATACGATGAACATAAATATAAATAAATAAAAACATTGTATGGGAAAGTCATTTTGGGAAACATTTTTAAATTTAAGTGTTTATAAAATGGAAAATTTAGTAATATTTCCTTTAAAAGTTTAAAAATTATATATATATTTTTAAATTATTTAATTTACAATCATTTCTTACTTTGAAAAACATACGAATTTGAAAAAAATTTGAAAATCATTTATAGTGTTTTTTGTAAAGGAAAATCATTTGTAGTGTTGAAAAATCACTTATAATATTTTTTGGAGAAACAATTATTAATAAATGCAAAGTTTCTAATGAAAATACTTCTAGACAAAATTAAGTGAAAATAAAATATAAATGCAAACCAACACATTTTAAGACTGTTTTGAAAATGTTGTTATTTGAAGTATATCTATAAAAATCATTTATTATTTTACCAAACATGTCGGCAACGAAAATATTCGGATTTCAATATATTTTACCATCCGCGAACACGAGAATCGAGAATAACAATTTTCAACGAAACATTAAAGGTTAACTCCGTATTAATGTTAACAGAAAGATGTTCGTCCAACGATCGCAAACTTCACATGATATTTGAAGGTCAAAAAACAAAGTCGTCCGAACTGGCGACGATTTTTTTATTTCGTTAATATGAATGAACAATATTGGTCCGGCATCCATCATAATAATGATCCGGCGAAACTGAAATGGTACATCATAAAGATTTGTCGCCATATCGCTATATTCGGTTCTTGGCTTCAGATATAATCGCAAATGATAAAATTCTTATCATTAAAATACTATATTCTCAAGAAACCAAAACTCATTTAAGATATAGTTATCCTAACCCTTCTGTCATTTTCATTACTAGGCACAACATTTTCATTTTCCATATCAAATAAACTGTTACCTTTCGAAAATGATAAAAGCAAGAATAAATATTAAATAGACCACTTATTTTGTATTGCTCATTATATATTGAAGCATGGTAGAGTGTCGGTGTAGAGAGGGGTATCTCGGTTTCGAATTTCAACACGTTTAGTTTATTGTACTATAACTAAAGCGTTTGATTGCCAAAAGAAATGGACCACTCATTTCAATTTCCATGAAAAAAATTATAAGAAAACTATTTTTTTTTTTAATGAAAAATAAGGAAAAGAGAGAGAGAATGTCCTATCCTATTATCTTTTTTTTTTTATTCTTAAGAAATATGAAAAACATAAAAATAAAAAATAAAAAACCATTAAATTCAAAGATAACGAGTAAATTCACAAAACATTGAAACGATGTTTTCTATGTTTTGAAAAATCGTTTTTAAAAAATAGGAATCAATCAAGCCCTAAACTTCTGAATTTAAACATCTACTCCAACAAAATATGGGAAAGAAAACGGGAAAATGAGTGGATTAGAATTCATGATGCATGAAGAGAATGGACAGTGAAACAGTTTTCTTGGACTTAGAGAGGAAAAGAAAAGAAAATAAAATAAAATTTTCCATGAAAAGAAATTGAAGAAGAACAAGGAAGAAAAGAAAGAGAAAGTTGCAGAGAGAGAAAAAAACCTGTGGGAGAGGTTGAATTTTCCCATTTTGTGTGGAGTGAGGAGAGGAATGGTGGGGGTTGTAGCTGCCATACTGTAGGAAATTTGATCTCTATCTTCTTTCTTTTCTCCTCTCTTTTCTTCCTTCTCTCTCCTCCTCCTCCTCTCTTCTTCTTCTACTCCTCTCTATCCCTGTTTTCTGCAGATTTTTATAAAGTTGAATGCTTTCATTTGGAAAGCCACAGCTTTGATTAAATACCATCATAATTGATGTAGGCCCACTTGTGTTTCTTTTGTTTTTTGTCTTTACATAATTGGGATTGTCAAACTAAAATTAATGGTTCTTAAAAGTGAGTTTTGTACGGAAATACACCATTTAAAAAAAAATAAAATAAAATCATTATCAAAAATCTTCTGTTATGTTTTTAACGCCGCAAGAATGGTAACACCGACATTCGACCACGCAGGTTCTACAACGACACAACGACTAAGATTTGATTTATTAATCGGTCGCCGTTGGAGCGCGACATTGACAATACTAAATCGCTGCCGTCCACAACTACGTGATTTCGACCATTCAATGCCGTTGCTCACAACCCGCGACATTTTAATCTAATTCAAACGCCGCCGCTCCGAATCCAGCACTCGCTTCGATTAAATTAGGTTTTTTCCTTCTCCCCTCACTTCTTCTCTTTCTCCTCTCGCCGCCCGACCGTCATAGGCCACAAGGCTCCGAGCTCATCCTCTCCGGTGGGATCCTCCTTATCCTTCTCGTCCCCCGACTCAGGTAACGCTTTTCGCCTGCTCTTGTTGGCTAACCGGTTATATGTTTGATTTGTTATTTATCATTGTTTTATTTATTTATTTGGTTGTTTGGTTGTTTGGTTGTGTTGTTGTTTGGCTGTTTGGAATGTTTGGCTGCGTCTCACTTTCTTTTTGTTGCTTGGGAAAATATTGGACGAAGTTGGGATTGTGTATTGAAAATGTTCTTATGCAAAAGCTTTTAGGGTTTATATTTAGTTGCTCAAGAATCAACTCCTGACTTATTATTAGGTCGGGTGATTGTCACTACAAAGAAAATCAATCGCGATATCAAGAATTTGGGCTTTTTGCCTGTTTTCTCAGAAATGCTTTTTCTCACAACCTGTTGATAACAGCTTTAAACATGGCAAATAAATTTTTTCTATTGAGACTCAACCTCACTTTCTCATCTTCTGTTAGGTTTAGACAAATTGAGTAAATCTAAATTAGAAGAATTTTAGAAATTTGAAACATTATTATTTATTTATATTTTGCTTGGCTATCATAAGTCAATATGGAATTATGAACTAGGAATATGATCAGTTTGTCATAAATTTGGTGAGTAGGATTGAAATAAAATATATTTGAATAAATAAAATATGATCAGTTTATTATTATTAATGATTCACATAATTGAATTGCCATTTTTGACTTAATAATCCACTTTCCACCTCAATCCCATTCCCAGCCTAAGAAATTCCATTAATCCATTTCATTTTCCCACTGCTTTCTCGCAACCAAACAAGGTGCCTTTTGAAGAGTTGGATTGTTGTTTATTGTCTCTGGCTTATCCTGACCTAATTCCAAATTTCATGTCAATGAAAACTCTTCAATGGGCTCTATACCATCCTTTGCTCGCCTATGATTCGATTGATTCGATATTACTTTATCAGTTTTCAAGTTTTGTGAAATATATAATAATGTTTTATGTTAATATGCCTAACTCAAGATTTAACTTAATCCATAAACGCTCAAAGCTAAAAGTCAAAACATTCACAAAAACGAAGGTAGGGGTGGAGTAGTCCCTTTTCTAAATGTCTAAATCATTTTGAACGGCCAAATCATCCTCCAACCATTAAATGTTGTATGGGCCTTTCATCCATAACCCAAACCGATTCCTTCCACCGATTTATCGGGTTCTGGTTTAGTGGATAGTACAACCGAAAAAATCGTTAATATCGATTGATATATAGGATACTCCGGCTCTGCACAATACAATATTCTAAAAATGATAGTTGAATTAATACAATATTCTAAAATCAGAAAAATTATCGATGAAATTGTTGATATTTTGTCAAAAAATTGAAAGTGTAGTGTGTGGGTTGGAATTTCTATTGATATTTTCAAAATATCGATTGTATCTCAAACTTTTCAACAATCTGGACGACCTAAATTTGTTCTTGTTTTTTTTAAAAGCATCTAAAAGTTATATTTTGGATTCAATTATTGACTTTAAATTTGAAGCTTAATATAACGGTTTAGATTTATTTCCAATAGATATATAACGATATATAACGATATTAAATTTGAAGCATAATTTATTGGTTTAGATAGATTTCCAATTGATGTATGATGATCCAATGATCATATTTGAATCAAAATCAAATCCAACGGTTAGAATTAAATTACAATAAAGTCATACATAAATTATTATTTTTGTTATTCTTAAGGATTAGACATGGGTATCATTCAATAGACAATACCGAACTCAAAATAAACTCAACTAACATTCCAATTGTAACACCCCAAAAATAACCTAGAATTTTTATAATAAAAATTATTATATATTCCGGGTATAATTGGGCCAACTTGGGTGTTATTATATTTTTTATATTTTGGAGTTTTAGATGAATATTGATTAAATGATTATTGAATCCGGAGATAAACCTAAGGAAAAGAGAGAAAATACAAGAATAGTAAACTGGGACCCAAGGGTCATCACTTAATAAGTTCATATGCCAAAGTAGGGATTTTGATAATCAATAGAGAATAAAAATGAAAGCACCCAAGGGTAATAAAAGAAAGATATTATAATAAAAATAAGGAAAGAAAAAATTATAAGAGACATGTGGCATAGGAAAGAGTGGAGGAAGCTTTCCTCTTTTAAAATACGACAAGAGTGATCCGTAAAAAAAAAAAAGGAAAAGAAAGAAAATGGAGAGTTAGAGAGAGGCTCCACCTTCTTCTCTATATTTTTCCGACGACGGATTCGATAGCCCGCGAAGCACTAAGCAGGTCTTTCCTAGTGACGAGCTACAAAGTTACAGAGACCTAACCCGAGACTTTCGACAACTCCACGAGGCAGTCTTCCTACTCTATTCTCTTCTCACCCTAAGGATTGTCGGGTAGTTATCCGGCCTTAGGGGAATGCTCGTCGCATTTTAACCACATGGGAAGCCGCCACATTGTGGTAGTGTGCGCCTAGCTTTAACCTTAGAGCCGATTTTTTGGGGTATAAAGTGAAGGGAATTTTGTAAAGGCCCTCTAGTAATTGTAGCCACATCATCAACTTGATGTTAGGGTTTTTGAATTTTCGATTTGGACCTCTCAGAGACCAAGCCATACCCCCACGAGGTCACCTCAACTAAACTGGCCTGGCCGCTTGTCCGGGGCCTCGGGGTCAACTAAATTGCACCTTAGAACGTGGGTTTTTGGGTCAAATAAAGAGAATTTGGCAAGAAGTCCTTTTTATCAACTTGATGCCACATCAAATGAACTTGATGTTAGGCTAATTCTTAATTGACTTCAGACCAAGTTATGGTCTTTACTCAATACCAAATGGGTGAGTGGTCGCCAACCGAGGTCGCCAAACAGGTCGCCAAACGTAGGTCACAAACGCTGTCGCCCAACAAGGGTCGCCAAACGTTGATCGCCAAACAATGGTCGCTAAACGTGGCGCCGCCAACGCGGTCGCTCCAACGCGATCGCCAAACAAGAGCCGCTAAACAAAGGGTCGCTAAACAAGTCGGCCCAACAAGTATCGCCAAATAGTGATCGCCAAACAAGTGGTCGCCAAACGTAGGTCGCCAAACAGCTTGGTCGCCCAACAAAGGGTCGCCAAACGCTGGGATCGCCAAACAGCTGGTCGCCATTCGGCCGCCGTCAGTTGACTACGCATGACCTCCAACTTCTAAGGTCATATCTCCTTCGCTTGAACTCCGATTTGGTGTTCTTGGACTCTATGGAATGAAAAGCCCATCGAAGCCAAGAATACATTAATATTCCCGAGTATAGAAGATGTTTGACCGAGGTGATAGACGAGCTCATCCAAGCCAGTTCGCTTCGTCGGGCCAGATTTGATCGTATGACCCTCCAACTTCTAAGGTCCTAACTCCTACGTCCTAACTCCGATTCGAAAGTGTTCGCACTCTATGGAAAGCCCATTGAGTCAAGAATCCATCTATATATATCTGCTTAAATTGAACTCATAATTACCTCCGAAAAATTAATCCTAACCAAAACTACTAGTACACACGAATAATGTTGTTCTTTAATGGTTTTGGAATAGGGACTCCACGAGGAGGAAAGCCAAATCGAGATTGAGATTCCAAGGATTGGAATAAAAGTGCAAAGATTTTTGGTTTGTTCTAATCGAATCCTATTCGATTCAAGTTTTTGCACGCTTGTTCTCGAGTCTATTCTAATGTCAAGTATTTTGGGTAGTTTACTGCTATTAAGAAATGAGTGCATGAATGAGTATATGAAAATGAGTATGTGAATGTGTATATAAAATGATTACATAGATTGAGTATATCCTTGAAACGAGAATACGAAAGTGAATATGGAATTGAACTGTGATATTTGAAAACCGAATGAATGTGATTGATAAATCGAAATGTAAATGAATCGGACAATTCTTGACATCTTGAATTGCATCGATATACCGAATGAACCGCCTGACGGGATGCACCAATCGGCATCCGTCACGAAGGCACCCCGAAATTGTCCAATGTCCCACTTGGCGGGATGCACCAACGGAAGACCGTCATGATGGCGTATGACATTGAAGAAATGTCCCACTTGGCGGATGCACCAATCGGCATCCGTCATGATGTCATATGGCATTTAGTGCGATACCACATGTCGGGTGCACCAAACGGCATCCATGATGGGAGCACCTAATTGTTAAATGTAAGCACATTATTGAATAATAATAAGGGCTGGATTCATCAAACGAACTGGCCGGCGTGTGAATTGAATAGTCAAGTGAAATAACCAACATTAAGGAGTGTAAATGGGATTTTTTTTATGTATATGCTTAAATCTCATAAATTAAATTGTGAAATGAATTGTTGCATTGAAATTGCATGATGTGATTTGGTAAATTATTTAGAAATTGAAAGCATGTGAAAAATAAATAGCATGAGATTTGTTGGAATTAATAGGCATGGTTTAATGTTAAATTCATGTCAGAAATACATTGAATATTGAATAGAATCAGATAGAACCACTAAGCATGAAAAATGCTTAGCGTATAGTTTTATCTATGCGCAGTTTCAGTAGACAGAAGGGTACAAGACGCTGGCCGCGCAGAAATATGTAGAGAGTACTAGCGATAAGTGTATACTCCGGCCATTTGCATATCATCTCTTGGGAACAATTGGTATTTATTTTTTTAAACAAAAGGGTTAAACCCCGAACCTTGATTTTGAATATCATTTTGAAAAGGCATGAATGCCTTCTTTGTAAATGTATTTTGTAAATGTTTAAGGGCCTACCGAATTGCTTGAAATTTGTAACGATCGCTGCTTCGCTCTAAACTCGAAAACCGCTCGCAACTAAACAAATTAATTAAACGCTTAATAAGATAAATAAAAATGTCGAGTAAACCGCCCTGCCGATCCGCCATTCGGCTCCGCCAGATTCCGGTCGCGACACTTTTGAAAAATAAAACTTAATAAAATGTAAATGAAAGAATTAAACCGCGTCCCTCGGGCTTCTGCTTCTGACTCACTCTAACGGTCGGGCCTGCCTGGGGTCGCCACACTTTAGTGGTATCAGAGCCTAGGTTTAGGCGTTTCTGGAAAAAGGCCCTAAACGATTTCAAAAAGGATTTTGAAAATGGTATTTGACATACATTACATTTGCATTTAAAGGATGATATGACTCTGACGCGGATCTTGTCGGTCTTAATAGGTAAACATGGATAGTTCAGGTACCCAAAGGGTCGAAGGTGACCAGGGAAATCGTTCTGATAGTCCTGCTAGTGTGGTAGGTGGACAAGCATCTCATGCCCCACCAATAAATGAACCGGAACAAGTGGTAGGAGGTACTATGGGTATCCTCCAACAAAGCAGCTCAGTTTTTAAAGAGCTTCCGCAACCAACAGAATGTTCGGGCAAATGGGACGCCCATTGAGAGAATGACAAGGTACCGACCGATAGACTTTCTTGGAAAGAAAGAAGATGAGCCTTCAATGGCAGAGAATTGGCTCGAGAGGATCGAGCGAATGCTTGTACAAATGCATTGCACAACTGAAGAGAAGTTGGAATGTGCAACCTCATTACTACAGGATGAGGCTTATCAGTGGTGGGTTTCCGTGACCAGGACCGCACCACCAGAAAGAGTTACATGGAGGTTTTTTTTGGATGAGTTCAAGAAGCATTATGTGGGTCGCATCTATTTAAACAATATGCGATGAGAGTTTCATAATTTGAAACAAAGGCAATTAAGTGTAACCGAATATGTGAGAGAATTCACACGATTGAGCAAGTATGCTCCCGAGATGTTAGTAAGTGAAGAAGAGAAGTGTCGTAAGTTTGAAGACGGCCTAAGCGACCACATTCGGGCCCATGTCACAGGATTTTGCCACGATGATTTCTCCAAAATCACGTCATGCGCTCTAAATGTGGAACGAGTAAAGAAGGAGGAAAATGAAAGAAATGATAGACAGGGAAAGAAAAATCCCGGTCAGTCAAGTGCTCATCAGCAGCAGAGGAAGAGATTCATGGGACCACAGGATCCCCGGAAGCCTACAGCTTAGGCCACCGGTAGAGATACTATTTTGCCTACAACAAGCCGCTGGGCAAGTACACAAGGAGGTGCCTCTAGAGGACAAGACGTTCCTCGTTGTTCCCATTGTGGAAGAAAGCACAAGGGAGATTGTTGGAGAGTGACTGGTGCTTGCTTGGGTTGTGGATCCATGGAGCACAAAATACGAGAGTGTAATAGGGCACGTCCCTTCAAAGCACCCCAAACTGGGGGCAATGTTTCATCAGTACAGAGAGGCAGCAAAAGTGTTGCATCACCGAGTGTTCCGACACGAGGGACACAAACCTTGGGTAGGAAAGATGGTCGTGCTCCAGCTATAGCATATGCAATGAAAGCAGTGGAAGATACCGACACCCCGGATGTGATAGTCGGTAATTCTACTGTCTTTGATACTATTATGCATGCATTGATAGATCCAGGATAGATTCATTCATATATATGTACTGACATACCCAACTTGGGTAATTTTACCGAGGAGTGAAACCGAGTATGACATCTTGGTGACGAACCCGCTCGGGCATAGAGTTATTGTGAATAGAGTGTATAGAGATTTCCCCCTGGGTCCGAATACGAGTAAAAGTTTTCCCGGGGGTTTGATCTAATTGGTCCTTTAGAGAATTGGATGTGATATTAGAGATGAAAAGAAAGCCATTTTCAAAAGATATGTTAAAAGGTTGTGTGATCGACTATGAGGGTAGTCGATAGACAAATTCCTTTTAGTTAAACTTGTTTACAACAACAACTCCAATCAAGAATTGGAATGAAGCCTCACGAGGCTTTTATATGGGAGAAAATGTAGAACACCATTGTGTTGGACCTAAATTAAGTGAAAAGAAAGTGAGTGGCCCGATGGTACAAGAGACTCCGAAGAGAAAGTGAAATGATTAGATAAAGATTGAAAGTGACCACCGATAGATAGAAATCATATACCGACATGAAGAAGAGCCCGGAGAGATTTTGGCTCGCGAAGTGAAAGAATTACGAAACAAGAAAATTCCACTAGTGCTGTGGAGAGACCATAAGACTGAAGAAGCCACTTGGGAAAGGAAGGAAACGGCGCGCAACGCATTCGCAATCAAGCTTGATTCAAGGTAATTTCGAGGACGAAATTTTATTAAGTGGGGAAGAGTTGTAACGCCCCAAAAATACCCTAGAATTTTTATAATAAAAATTATTATATATTCCGGGTATAATTGGGCCAACTTGGGTGTTATTATATTTTTTATATTTTGGAGTTTTAGATGAATATTGATTAAATGATTATTGAATCCGGAGATAAACCCAAGTGAAAAAGAGAAAATATGGAAATTGTAAAATGGGGACCCAAGGGTCATAATTTAATAAGTTCATATGCCAAAGTAGGATTTTGATAAATTGAATAGAGAATAAAAATGAAAGTGAGGACCCAAGGGTAATAAAAGAAAGATATTATAATAAAATAAGGAAGAAAAAAATTATGGAAGAGACATGTGGCATGTAGGAAAGAGGGAGGAAGCTTCCTCCTTTTTAAAATACGATTAAGAGTGATCCAGAAAAAAAAAGGGAAAAGAAAGAAAAGGGAGAGTTAGAGAGAGAGGCTCCACCTTCTCTCTATATTTTTCCGACGATCGGACCATAGGTCTCCGGCGAAGCACGAAGAGAAGTCTTTCCTAGTGACAAGAGCTACAAGTAGAGACCGGAACCGGGGACTTTCGACAAACTCCATGAGGTAGGTCTTCTCCTACTTGGTCTTCTTCTACCCTAAGGATTGTTGGGTAGTTATCTCGCCCAGGAATGTTTGGTTGCATTTTAAAAACCATGGGAAGCTGCCACATTGTGGTAGTGCTAGCCAGCCGAACCTTGAGCTGATTCGGGGGAGTATTAAGTGAAGGGTACTCTGTGTGTGCTTCCTTCTAGTAATCAGAGCCACATCAATTAACCTGACGTTAGGTTTTTGAATTTCTCGATTCGGACCTCCACTAAGTTATAGTCCTTTATCGAGGTCGTGCTTCAATCCAAATTGGCCTGCCGCTTGTCCCGCCGGTCAACTAACCGCACCTTAGAATGGGTTTTGGGTTAGAAATAAAGAGATTGACAAGAAGTCCTTCATGAAATTGTAGCCACATCAAATGAAATTGATGTTGCCTCACTCTTAATTTTAATTTAAGGTAGACTAAGTTATGGTCTTTTTACTCTGAACAGTCAAATGGGTGAGTGGTCATCAAACCGAGGTCACAAACGTAGGTCGCCAAACAATGGCCGCCCAACGCTGGTCGCCAAAACGCTGATCGCCAAACAAAGGTCGCCAAACGTAGGTCGCCAAACGCGGTCGCCCCAACAAAGACCGCCAAACGCTGGTCGCTGCCAAACAAGGTCGCCCAACAAAGGGTCGCCAAATAGTGATCGCCAAACAAAGGTCGCCAAATCGTGTCGCCAAATACGCCGGCCCAACAGCGGGTCGCCAAACAGCGATCGCCAAACGCTGGTCGCCAATCGGGTCGCCGTCGCTGACCACGCACACCTCCAACTTCGAAGGTCATATCTCCTTCGGCCAACCCGATTTGGTGTTTTGACTCTATGGAAAGCCCATGGAGCAAGAATACATTCATATGCCTGAGGAGGATGTTAGATGTCAGATCGAGGTGTTTGACTGAGCTCGTCACTTCAGTACTGTCAGCTCAGTCGCCGTCAAAGTTGACTACCGCATGACCTCCACTTCGAAGGTCATATCTCCTTCGCTTGAACTCCGATTTGGGTGTTCTTAGACTCTACGGAAAGCCCATGGAGTCAAATAAGAATACATTCATATGCCTGAGGAGGATGTTGTCAGACCGAGGTGTTTGACTCGAGCTCGTCACTTCGCTGCGCCTGCTTCAGCCAAGTCGCCTCGTCAAAGCTGACTACGCATGACCTCCAACTTCTAAGGTCATATCTCCTTCGCTTGAACTCCGATTTGGTGTTCTTGACCTATGGAAAGCCCATTGAGTCAAGAATACATTAATATTCCTGAGGAGTATAGAAGATGTTTGACTGATAGGTGATAGACGAGCCTCGTCCAGTCTAGGTCTGCCTGGGTCATCAGATTTGATCGGTATGACCTCCAACTTCTGAAGGTCCTAACTCCTACGTCCGATCCTGATTCAAAGTTCTTGCACTCTATGGAAAGCCCATTGAGTCAAGAATCCATCTATATATAGCTTGTTTAAATTGGAACTCATAATTACCTCCGAAAAATCAATCCTAACCAAAATTACTAGTACACACGAATAATGTTGTTCTTTAATAGTTTTGGAATAGGGACTGACGAGGAGGAAAAGCCAAACTGAGATTGAGATTCCAAGGATTGGAATAAAAGTGCAAATATTTTTGGGTTTGTTCTACTGAATCCTATTCTTGATTCAAGTTTTTGCATGTTTGTTCTCGACTTATTCTATGTCAAGTATTTTGGGTAGTTTACCAAGCATATGAAATGAGTGCATGAATGAGTATATGAAATGAGTATGTGAATGTGTATATGAAATGATTACATAGATTGAGTATATCCTTGAAACGAGAATACGAAAGTGAATATGGAATTGAACTGTGATATTTGAAAACCGAATGAATGTGATTGATAAATCGAAATGTAAATGAATCGGACAATTCTTGACATCTTGAATTGCATCGATATATCGAATGAACCACCGACGGATGCACCAATTCCATCCGTCACAAAAGTCACCCCGGGGCCTGTCCACGTCCCACTTGGCGGATGCAATAACTGGTCATGATGGCGTATGCAAACACGAAGAAATGTCCTACTGGGCGGATGCACCAATCTAAGATCTCGTCATGATGGCATATGGCATTTAAGTGATACTACATGTCGGGGTGCACCAAACGACATCCGTCATGATGGGAGACCGAATTGTTAAATTTGTAAGCACATTACCGAATAATAATAAGGGCGGGATTTATCAAACGAAACTCAAGTGTGAATTGAATACTGGCTAAATAACCAACATCGCGAAATGAATGAGATTTTTTTTTGTATATGCTTAAATTCATAAATTAAATTGTGAAATGAATTGTTGCATTGAAATTGCATGATGTGATTTGGTAAATTATTTAGAAATTGAAAGCATGTGAAAATAAATAGCATGAGGATTTGTTGAATTAATAGCATGGTTTAAATGTTAAATTCATGCTGACATTGAATATTGGAATAGGAATCAGATAGAACCACTACATGAAAATGCTTAGCGATAGTTTTATCTATGCGTTGTGTTTCGGTGCAGACAGAAGGGAGACAAGATCGTGGCCGCTACAGAGTCATAGAGAGAGTACGGCGTATAAGTGTATACTCCGTCATTTGCATATCATCTCTTGTGAACAATTGGTATTTATTTTTTTAAAACAAAAGGGTTAAACCCCGAACCTTGATTTTGAATATCATTTTGAAAAGGCATGAATGCCTTCTTTGTAAATGTATTTTGTAAATGTTTAAGGGCCTACCGACCGCTTTTGAAATTTGTAAATGATCAGGGGCTTGCCCAAACCCAAAACCGCTTCCGCAACTAAACAATGCCCACTAAACATTTTAATAAGATAAATAAAAACGCTCTAGTAAACCGGGCCCTGGCTCGATCCGCCATTCTGCCCGCTCGTGGATTCGGTCGCGACACTTTTGGAAAATAAAACTTAATAAAATGTAAATGAAAGAATTAAACTGGCGCCCTCGGGCTTCTGCTCGACTCACCTACCTGCCTGCCTAAGCTCAGGGTCGTCACACCAATGATTTGGGTGACTTATCTTAGTACTTCCGAAGCTAAGCTGAGTCCGGACAAAGCTCATTAGATTGGTTATATTTGGGAGGCAGATGTTTGTTGATAACGGTGCATATGACAAGTTCATCAAGCCATCTCCATGACAGCCGAAAGTTCTGCTTTTAGTCAAGCGGAATCTATTCCAATTACCCACCTTAATTACTGATCACCTTGATAGTCGTGTTTCAATATCGGCCACCGCAATTAAATCCGTCATCCAACTTACTAAGTCAATGTGGAGTCAAAGAATATGGGTAGTGTTTGGCCTACAAGGTGGCCGGGCCTTTGATACTCGCCGCGATTGGAAATTGTCAATGCTGGCACTAATTTGCCATCATGATTCATGCATGGGTCGGAGGGTAAAGTTAGTACTTAGTATACTTAGTAGTGGTGGGATCAGTACACTAAGTATTTTCACCCTGCAATACTTTGTGTATGAAATATCTGATACAAAAATGTATTGTACAGAATGTGTGTGAAATTAATCTAACATAAGAATTTCCCTTTTTGTTATCTTACTTAAAATTATTGTTCAATTCACATTTCTTTTAAAAGAATTGTTATACTTCAAAATTATTAATAGCCACCGGAAGAAAATAATTAAGTGCTTTTATTGATTGAAAAAGGTTGTTAATACATGCTGCATGTAAAAGGGAATTTATATATTTTGATTCTATTATGCTCTGCATATTATATATGTGTGTATGTTGTAAATCCTATAGTTTCCAAGATGAGTGACATTATATATAAAAAACAATTTCTAAAATAAAGTTTCTAACCTTAGTTCCTTTTAATTATTGTGGATACTCTTTCCACAATGTGTTTTACTAATATGTATACTCGTATTTTAGACATCCAGATATATATATGGCGTCTCGTAGGGCTACATGACGCCGATCCATTGATCCATCTCGTCTCGCTATTGCAAGACGCATACAGTCCCACTTTGTTGACACACGAAAGGTGTTTGTATTTTTATTATTCATGAATTCACATTCCGCATTTAATCTATATATCTATTCAATTATAAACATGGTTATTTCGTTAATTATAGTTACAGGACGTTCTCCGACCGCTCGCCAGATGAGAGCCTTCCCCACTGCGGAGGATGGATCCACGATTCGCCCATTGCACCACAAGCAGATTCTACTGCGATATACCACTTAGGCCACATCATCATAGATTGACCGCTTATCACTTGTCTCGCCGAGATGGCGTTCGACCCACACATTCCATGTCCCGGGCCGAGACGACGATAACGCTTATTAAGATGCCGCTTATCATCCCGTCTTTTCAGACGACGACTCCGCCGTCAGCAGTGGACATGTATGCCGATATTGAAAGTGGTGAGTCGCCGGAGTCACCCCAATCTCGCCGATGCTCTCGGTGAGGATTGACTATCTCCATCGTGTGGTTATGTCGCAGTTATCAACCCCGTGACCTGATGTCGATGAGGTCGCTTGCGCCGAGCGCAACGCGTCATCACGCCTGGCGCATCCGCCTTACTTCCTCGACAAAGAAGGGGTCCATGTTCACCTGTGCTTTCTCCCGGGTCCATGTTCACCTGTGCTTTCTCCCACTACTCCGTGATTTGACATAGACATCGACTTTTATAGCTGGTGGAGGTAAGATTGCACACACATATCGAGAGTTATGTCGTGCCAGCTTGGACCGTAGATGCGGTATTAGTGGTTGTATTACACTCATACAGGTATGTATATATATATTTTTTTGTAATTTCATAAACTTTCAGCTACGAAATTAGATCGCTTAATTTATGTTTATTGTATATTCAGCTATGGTCTTGGGAGAGGCTTCTAATGGGTCGACCGATTTGGGTGATCCGCGCCATTTCCAAAGACCACCATTGCCGTACGCCTTACATGATGACGATGTCACGAGCCGAGGGTATGACTATGGATTACCTGAAAGATTATGCTCACCGAGCCGTAGGTCGAGGTAGAGCCAGAGCGCTTCCGCTGGGGTGTAGGTGAGAGTACCTTGACACTGCAAGCTTAACCCATTCGGGTGTGTCCTCCTATACCGAGATCGCCTGCACGCACAAACTCGACCGTGCAATTATATGTACAAGTATATGGTTGTAATTATATGTTACACAAGTATATGGTTCATATAGTAATTTCAAGCTTGTTGACATAAAAGTATTTGACGTCAATGGTTAATGTGTAGGTCTTATGGCAACCGTACGTCGGAGAGGTGGTTAACCAGCTTCCCGATATTTGCTTAGCTGATCAGGATATCTGGCGCACGATGTCACCACTCATATGTTTCGAGACTGTTGAGTGGCATCGTCCTGGAAAGGATATGTCCGTTGGCCGTATCGGGAGTTACCCCAGCCTTGCTCTACGAAAGCATCGCCTACATAGGTCGATGCACGCGGCGACACCAGCCGCGATCGGGGCGACATATCATGCCCGTACATAGCACCGGTGGGATACACGATCGCGAGGGTCATTACCACCCCTTTGGTGGATATGATGGACTTCAGATCCATACATGCAAGTGGTATCGGGCCGTGATTACATGACGCTTTATGACACCACCTGCTGCATAGTGGATGATATGAGGCTTCCATACTACACCTCGTAGTATGAATGTTACGGTAAGCCTGACCGGGACGCTTTTCTCTAAAATAGTTTACCTAATTTCAATCATTAGAGTATGTAATTATAATTATTTATTTGGTTCACGCAGATCGCCGCCATGGTTGACATAGTAGATCGGTCTCGTTTTGCTACCGCTGGTGCTATGTGCGACATATACCATATTGGGTTCGACGCTTTACAATAGACGGAGAAGGACATCGATCGCGGGTACTCGGGAGGCATCCACATCACATGCACCATCGTAGCACTGGGTCACGATCCGTCACCCGATGCGTACCCCATTAGGAGGCGGCAGGGAGAGGGAGAGGCAGAGGGGGAGCCGAGCCGCCGAGGTCGTGGCCGAGATGGTGGGGCGGTGCTCATGGTGTAGATTGAAGTGATTGCTGGTACATGCACACTTGATGCGAGTTTGACTACTTTGTTACCCTCTCATACTTACCCCTCACCTTCCACACCACATTCCGTACCCCCACACATTGACCCGTCACCTTCCACACCACATTCCGTATCCCCACACATTGACCCGTCACCTTCCATACCCCCACACATTGACACATCACCATCCATCCCCCCACACGATGACACCATACTGCACCCTTTACCTGAGTGGGGTAGACTTCCAGGTAGGCGGCCTCGACTCGACGTGTGCATCGACCACTTCATCCACCACTTGCCTCGGCTCCATCGCCTCCTTGGTTCCATCGCTCCCTGATCCGCCTCACACACCACAGATCCCCGTTGCCCCACAAAGCCGCTTATTCTAGGTGCCGGCCCTAAGAGAACTATTAAGGCGCCTTCGTAAATCTATTGGATACATGATATTATTTTTTATATATGATTTCTTTATTTCTATACATGTGCATCTTGGATTTTTCGGAGTCATCGATTAAGGTTTTAGGGTATTTCAGCATCATAGGGTTTTAGGGTTTATGGGTTTTTGGATGTTTTGGGTTGCACGACATTAAGTGTAATGTTTCCATCGCGTGCAACAGGTTTTTCTGCTGATGGGTAGGACAATCTGCATGGTAATGCCTCCCCTCCCCAATCATTAGAGAAACTAGATTAGAGTGAGGACATGAAGCATCCTTATATGTATAAAACAATGCAACCCACTCTTGGTATATCTTAAACACAAATCCGAATTTCCTTTTAAAAAAAAAAATAGTACTGTTTTTAAGAATAATACGACCAACAACAAATGAGCATTAACTCTTGAATTGGTACTAGAACTCAACGCTTAATATCTAGGACTGTTCAGTTAGGATTCCAATGACCCAACAACAACAACAATATTACAAATACTCAAGTGGGGGAAACAAGTCAAATTCCCCTTCCAAATTTCAGCTTCGCCAATAAATACCCTCAGACTAATATGAAACTATACCCGTGGTTCGAATGAATCATCATCTAGTTTTCGCCATCATCTACCAGTCATATTTTCCATCAAGGTCCGAATCATAGGTGGGTGGATCACTTTAAAGATTGTTAAACAAATAAATATTCCTATAAATTTTTATTTAGATCTGTGGGTTTTTTCTATGATTTTTAGAGATGGCATTCGTGGGCTGGATAACTCCCATTTACCAAAGCCCATCATAAGTATATGCTCAAAGTGAAAATCCCGTTTTCCTCAACTGGGAATCCTCTCTGTCCACAACCGGGTTCTCTTTCTAAGAGCCCAATGGGCGGATTCAGAATAGGCTTGGGGGGTGCCCCACACCCGAATGTGTTCCATATGCTTTATTTAAGTGGTTTGTGCTTTGATTTGCCCCCTCGTATATATATATATATATATATATATATATATATATATATATATATATATATATATATTTTAGAATTATTTGCCCTCATTGTAATTATTACTATACACTATATTTGGTTCATATAAAATCTAAGAAAAATGCTAGAGAAAGAAAATATGGAGGAAAAGTGGGAGAAAAGAAAAAAAAAAGAGTAAAATCTCACATTTTAGTTTACTTACTTATTGAAGCAAAATTTATTATTTTAACTCATTAATATAAATATTAAATAAGTTAAGAATTTATTAGTTTTTGAGTAAATTTATTTTTATTTGCAAGTTTCTAAGTAATTTTATCTATATATTTAAGATTTTAAGTAATATTATTTAATTTGATTTTCTTTAGGGCTATGTTTGGTTATGAGAAAATTTAAATAGAAATTCGAAATACAATGAAATTAAGGAAAATAAACAAGGAAAATAAATTTTCTGTCATGTATTTTGTGGCTACATTAAATCAATTTTATCTATTTATTTTGACAAATAAATAACAGTTATACTAAAATCAAGCATGCGATAGAGATGTGGACCCCTCCCTCCCATTTCCCATGCCTTTTGAAAGATATCTGTGAGATAGACATGATAGACATCATTTTATTTATCTAAATTCAAAAATCAGAACTCACTTAGTTTAAATAATTGTAAAATAATTAATAAATAAAACAAAAACAGGAGTAGTTATAATGCGAAATACTCAAAGCCCTAGGGGCACTTGCTTTTGGCTGTTATAACAAGTATTTTAATATAATGAAATTGGTAAAAAATACATGTTTTTTGTTATATTTAATGATTTTTATAAAACTAACACTTTTAAAATCAATACTCAAATATAAACTCTAAATACATTCTTATATTTGAAGAAAATTCTGATTTGGATTCTTGAATTTTAAATTTATCTATAAAATATATATATGGGGCAAAATACCCAAACAATTTTTTTTTGTCTTCATCAATTTTCAAATAAATTCCGAAAACTGGTTTTATAGAAAAAAACAAAATTTATCAAATGGTTCATATTTTCCGATTTCAAATATTGTTTTCTTACCAAGTAGAATATGGAAATGATAAAGTAGATGAACAAAATTGCTACCAAATCTTCTTTATAAACTGTTTTGCATTTTTTTCTCAGAAACAACAGGCTCAAATGAGATATCGTACCAAAGCTTTTAATGACAATACACGGAGTTTCAAGTGCCCAATCAATGGGAAAATGGTCAGAAACTCAAACAAGAGAAGCTGAAAATACTCAAGATGTAGTCACGTTTCAAATATTATGTGGCCCCATCAACTGAGAGAATTATGGCATAATCCAATTTCTCAACCAAGTAACTAAACAGAAACCTGGCACCAGTTCCAGTCTTCAGCATCTATTCACCATGATACAGGTACAAGTCAAGGCCAAACCTAGCACATGTATTTTAAAATACATGTATTTTCAGTGGATCTACATGTCCAATTTCTTACCAGTTGTTTTCTTCTATTACATAAAGATTAACTAATTTTAAAATACATGTATTTTCAGTGACCTAAAATGAGAAGACAATTTTTTTTTTTTTTGTTTAACATTTTTCTTTCCTTAGTTTGTTTTCTTTTGCCTTGAAAGACTATGAAATAAAAATATCAATAAAATTATTTTCTTTTCATATTTCGTTGTTTTATGAAATTTTCATAGAAAATTGTAGTGCTTTCCAATCCAACATAGCCATGACAAAATGCCAAAATGATAGAATTATAAATTTCCTTATCTGATGATCACCTGGATCTTATGTGTCACAACTCATTCTCTATATTAATCTGGAAAAGTTGAACACATAGACCTACTCACAAGAGACTTGACTACACCCCCTATATTTCTTGGCTGACTTCTGCCATAGTTACAGGACTGATTCAGCAACTTTAAAAGTACTTATCCATTAAACTAATTTCGTTTGATTTGTGGAAATTGTTTTGAAAAAACACTACTTGTAACTACTGCCCTTATCCAACTCAAAACTGTGCAGTTCTTATGTCTTAAATTTGAGCATTATGTACTTAACATATTCTCCAGTTAAGTTCTTAGTCTCCTAAAAGGACTGTATATCAGGACTTTTGCCTTGCTGCTACTTGGCCTGAATAATAAAACCAAGATTTAGCCTCTCAAAGCTAAACAACATAAAACACAGACTTCAATCAAAGACATATTTTCCTTTCTATATTTCTATGGTTTTCTCATCATGCAAACAGGTTGCTCGGACGTTAGTCAAAAAAGAAAGAACACAGAGGTCATATGAAATCCTTACATGGAAAGAAAACATTAACAAAAAAAATGCAATATGTTGAAGCCATTTAAACCTATATTCTCATATATCACAAAATCACCACATTTCACAACCTCTATTAGCAAAAGACCATTTAAAACCAAGAAATTATAAGATATGGCAAGGTTTCTTATCTTACTGGGAAGGAGTGATCTTTTAGCATCCTGTCATACAGGAGCACGCCGTTGAAGGACCATATGTTGGCTTCATTTTTCCATCTCTATGAACTGAAGTCAACAGTTGTGTAACATACCTAAAAGATGCACACAAGCTTCAAAGAATACTAACTTCCTTATGATTACAAGAAAACTAAAGTTCAAGAACAAGAAAATATATGATAGTTTCTTTCTAATTACCAATTACCACTACTAAATACCTTCCTATAGGTTCCCATTCAATGTCTGTAGGCATGAAATGCTTAGTAGTTGCCATAGTTTCAAAGCCATCAACATTATAAAATTGAATTGTCCTGCTGAATCCTTTTTCAGCTAAGGTGCAAGTATGATATAGTGACCAATAGATGACCAGAAAAGATATTTGCCTACTTTCACTCACAGTACATTATGCAAAATTAATAAAAACCGTTTCCAGTTGCACAAGAAAATGTGGAAATGCAACTACTTATAAGGCATGATGAAAATCATATTTACATGCAAAATATAAGAACAACTCCTGAGAGTCAAATTGGTGGATGAAGCTCCACATTCATTTTATCGTAGCGCACAAGTATCCTCCCATTTGAGTTAATTTTCATGATAAATTTCCTCTGGAACGATTAAAAATTTACGTAAAAAAAAAATATCATCAAAGTGTGCTATTAATGTAATTCTACCTGTAATTATTAGAGAGAGATTGTTTTTCGTAGATTCCGGATCCATCATTCCTGACAACAATGATTCTATTAAATTCTGTATTCTAATAGCAAATATTAACAAAAAACACTACGCCAATTAATGCTCACACAGGCCTCCTATACTACATGATAATATGGCCTATCGCTTATGTTACTGGCAGAGAAGGTAACGTAGGCTTTAAAGAGCTTCGAGCGGCAACTTATAGTTGACATCTCCCTCCCAATTGAGGGACCAATCGTCTATAGTGAATAAAGAGAACCCCCAACCAACGCTGCTATTAATCCTTCACAAAACATGCAAAAAGATTCACTAAATATCCAAAGGTAAAAGGCCTTACACATCAAGGGACCAAAAACACAAAAATAAACTAAGGCATATCCCAAATCCAAACAAATTAAAGGTAATGAAAACCAAAACACCCTTACGGCAAGCAGGGACTCAAGAGGGGCCTTGCAGGAGGTAATCACTTCATGGTGGAAATCAGGGATGGAAGGAATAGAATCCCCTCAAGAAAAATTAACACCCTCAGATCATAATTATACTCATACCATTCTCACTGATAAACCAAAAAGCAAGAAGAAAGGGTCATGTCCCATATGGACAAGAAAACATACCTCTCCTTCAAATTTTTAATGGTAATGCGGGTGGTGAACGCAACAAGGAGGACCAAATCATAGATAATGGGATCTACTTCACATTCATATATTCGCATACATTCATTTACTCGAACTTGATTGCTTCCATAAGACCGCCGATTTGTGACATAGCGTTGTTTGCGATAACCCACACGTTGATCGGGTTTTCCCCTCTCAACATCCATTTCATTATGCAACCTGCTGATTTAGGATCGCCCACTTCCAAAGCTGCTGTACGGACGCAGTGGTACAATCAGCGCCATCATAAAGAGCCACTATCTTCATTGAATATCGATGGAAAAGGTGCCTATGTCATAGTACGACTTAGTCGTGTAGTAGCCTTCTACAAACAAACGGAAATCAACACACCAATGCTGACATGCTGATATGATATGACTACATGGAAAGCCATATATCAATGTCTTTCCACATGTGCAAATTTTTTCATGTAAGTCGACGTCGCATGAGTTCTACATTCCTTGACTTTGCATGAAATATGCCCTTCATGTGATCAGAATGATACGATCTAACCACCCTTTAATAACACGTGCCCTTTGATCTCGCATCAACATACGGAGGAATTTGTTCATGATGCTGAATCTATTAGCACCTACTTCTTTCTCGCAACAAAGTAATCGTTGAGACTAAAAAAGGTCATAATCACATCACAAGCATCGGTAGGCTTCGAAATTCTTTAAGGATACTGGCTAAATACCTCTGAAATGTTTGTTGTCATTAAACCATATCTTCGACTGGCATGTGAAAAGAGCCCATAATCGGAAAGGAACGGTCTCTAGCCATTGTAATGTCATGAATTAATTCTCCCAATTGTATTCATATGCTGGACCATAGCGCTCAGACTTCAAAGTCGCTTCTAAGATACTCAAATTCTTTCAAAACTTTATTTATCTTTGAACCGGGTCAGTGTGCAATTGCTAGCGAAATGACGATGCAATCCCTTGATGGGCATATGGTGCAAACAATCGCGATGAGGATCGCCATCGCCGCCATGATCTGCGGATGTCCCGCCCCGATATAACGCAAATTCCCGTCCCTGAAGAACCCTCGCATGCTAAGAAACCATCCCCAACTATCAAGATTCTCGCCTTTGTAATAGCAAATGCCAATGGAAACAATCAAGATTATTTCGCTCACACCTCATAACAATCAATAACCTTCCCTTTATACTTCCGTATAATGTGTACCATCAATACTCACAACCGACGACAAATGTTTGAACCCTTCAATAGATGGCTCAATGACCGTAACATCAGCCGCTAAATGATCTCTTGTTTGGCATTATTAGTTTCTGGGCAAGTTTTCCAAACAACACATCCAGTGATACTGTTTCCGTTTATGCCCAAGAACAAACGTGGCAACTTTGTATACGACTGCAGTCACCAAACAACCCGCCCAATTTGCTTTATGCTTCCATCTAACGCCTTATCAGATGATATTTGATATCCCCATTTTTCCATCACACTCGCCCGACAGTTGTACCGCTGACTCTCACCGAAAAACATCCCTTACAAATTCCATATGTCGTTATTACCGTAGGACTATTGGTTCAACCCCCGGAAACTTCGCCATAAAAACTGGTTTGAGCACCATGATCTCCTATTATCTATCATTTCCAATTTTGGTTTCTGCAAGATACACCCAAGTGCATGTGTCGACAAGTAATAAAATGGATGAAAGTCCGTATATCATCCCACAGAGATCTCAAGAATTTTTCATCAACTACCCACAATGAGATTCATACGAATTTAATTAATGTATTGATAACGGTAAATTAACATAAAAGTCGTAGGGAATTAAAACTAATCGCAAGAAAATGAAATGAGAAATAACTAAATAAAATGAAACAGTAAAAACTAAAGCTCTATAACGAGAAATTTAACATCGCAATAAATTATCATAAAAGAGACACACAAAGTATGATAAGAAACAAATGCAGTAGAACTATCAATTTTTAGGGGTGGAGTATTGATTGAATTTCGAATATCTCACCAAAAATCGTCTAAGGCAATGAAGGTAAATTTTCGGATTTCTCCATTACTCCACATTTCGTTATCTAATTTTTCCCGATTCTCTAATTGCTGCATTTAGATAACTACTTTTTAATAAGAACTTTAACTGTATTTTTCTTCATTATACCATTTTATAATCGTATTAATCTTTAGTTTCCAAGTTATCAGTCACAAGGATATACAACTTCCTAAATTACTTTTCCTAAATTAATAGACTTCAATCCTTTCCTTGATTAGATCTCAAACTTAACACTTTCGTGATCGGGCCTCACTATCCGAATTCACAGGTGAAATCTCCGCTCATAACAGATGTCGCTCTAACTCGCTCGAATTTCATAGGTAAGAGGATTTTATTCAAGTGAACTTGCAAAGCTTAAAGGATCCCTTTTCGAAGAAAGCAGATACCTTTCAAAGAACTAGACGTTACTCCCCGTGATTGTCTTCCCCGGGCGGTCACTCGTGAGACTTCCTTGAAATCGTGGTAATGACGCACCTTAATCCGCATAGGAAACTCATATTCGCATCCAAAATCACAAAACCATGACCTAAGTAAATTCACAAATTGAAATGAACAAGATAATCGAAAAATACTACAAAGAAGGATTCACCTAACTAAAACGCTTCCAATGAGGTCACAGTTCCTTAATGATCAATTCACTTATCACAACATTCCACTCCGATCATTGAACGACCGCAGAATGAAATCGGAACAATCGACTTCAGAATTTGTCCTAAATTCATATCACGTCGTAGTAATTTGAAAAGAAATTGATTTCAAAAGATTCAACCTTCCTGTACTCAATAACTGTATATATCTTTCATTCAAACAAAGTTTTGTAAAAAGAAAAATACGAAACAACTGTCAGAAATGACAAAAAGAAAATAAAAGAGAAGAAAAAGAAAGAAAAGAAAAACAGTGAAGCCTAGGCTACGCATCTCTCTCCTCCGACGCCGCGACTGCTGAACTGGGTAGCCTCTATTTTATGGGTTTCACTTGGGTCCCAACTCCAATGTGACTTGTCAGGATTTCAAGAGTAGCCAGGCTCCAAGTTACCGCCCACAGGACTCGCCTCTTGTCGCGACATCGAATCTGCTGTCTGCATATCACTTTAAAGTTCCGCATCCCATGGAGACCCCAATGCTCAGCCGCCATTTAGTGACTTAATCTTATGCCCTTGCAGTGTTTCTGGCGCTGATTGTTTCAGATGTCGCGATATCAGCGGTTCTGTCGGCTATCCGATTTTCTAGTCCTTGGCAACACCGTTGTTCCCGATGTCGCCACATCGATGCTCGCGACGCGGGCTCAAGCCTCCTCGCAGAACCTTCCTTTGTTTGTCGGGATGTCGACATCAACATTCTCGCCGCGACACGCCTCCCCGGTAATCGCTTCGAAGGTTTCACCATGTCGCGGACATCAACCCCTGCGGTTTCAAAAGTCTGAAGGCTCGTGGCGTCTTGACTTCATCCATAATTCCTCGCCGTATCAATTGCTGTACTCGTGTCGCGGACATCGCCTTCTCACGCGACATCATTCGACACGCCTGAAGTCAGATCGAAGAAGTTATGATGTCGCGACTTCCATACCTCCCCGTCGCCACATCACAACCACCGCCTTTCCTCACCACTTCATCGCCAGGTTCCCCTCATTGACCGTGATCAACGCCCTCTTCCAATCTTCTTGATATCGCAACTCTAGAACCGACCAGGTGACCCACAACTCCGCGCATCATCAATGACTCACGCGTGCTTCCATTTCCCCGCTTCCGCCATTCGACCGCATTTTTATTCCAATTTCATTTCTCGTATTTTTCTAACGTTTTTTCTTCTTTTCTTCCATTCTACCTCGCTAATGACAAATTGGTGAGTTTCTTCATAATTCGTATATTAATTATTCAATTTTAACCGAAAAATCAAATTAAAATGTGTAATTTTCAAAAGAGATGACTTTTTAAGCTCATCAAACTCCCAACTTAAAGTTTTGCTTGTCCTCAAGCAAAGAAAATAAAGAATTGCTCTATTCTCAAACAAGAAGGACATTTTTATGTTTTATTTTTGGAAGTGGCATTCACCCCACCTGCAATTCAAGGTATGCAAAAAATTTTCAGACATTTAACTTCCATCCAATTCAAAGTTGGTCTCTACTTTTCTGCTACACAAAACTAAAATGTTGAAATTGTTTTACAAACAATATACTCATTGGATCCAAGTGAATAATGAATTGTTTTCCTTTCTCACTTTCATACTGAGTCATTTAACTCCCTAAAGTTCTTCACACTTTTGCTTGTTTCCATTCTTCCAAATTCCATAAGCTTGTTTTTCATATTGATTTCCACTAATGTAGGTGATTTCAGCCTTCAAGATCAATCGCCTACTTATATTGTTAGGTTTAGGCAATGGTAGGATGAAAGGAATTTTTGTTATGATTACTTCTGGAAGATTCCTTCTTTTCAATTCCTTTTCCTCTCATAGCTTCTCTAATAAACTCCCTAAACTTCACAAGCTGTGGACATCTCTTTGATTTCTTCAATTCAGAACCCATTTGCTCTATTTCACACTGTAATTTCACTGGGAATTCTCTTAGTTTATACCATTCAGTGGATAGTGCTTATGTTTTTAACTTTTGTGGCTTTCAACAATCCTTAGCTAACTTTGGGTTAGTAGCCCCATACCATGGCACAGTGGTATCAGGTGTTGAAACACCGTAATCCTGAATTGTTCAAGAGAGTTAGCCACAAGATAAAAACTTATCCCTAGAAGCCTTCTTTTCTGCATTTCATTTTCTGCCCTTTTCTTTGCATTCCCTTTGAGTTCCTCGAAACATATGATCCCCTCAAACTTCATTTCTCTTCTTCCTTTCCTTGAATTCCCTGGTAATCATCGTCTCATCAAGGATTGAATGATGGTCAGTTTCCTGTTCATTGGTTTATTTTTAAAAAATCGGCCTGTTTAGCTCAATTCATGGAACTAAGGTGTATGCATCAGCATATTAATAAGGATGGCTAGAATGGCTCAAACTATCCAAGAACGGGCTCGCACTATTGTCACCAGATGAATTCTAGATTTCGCTCAATCAATAATCTAACAAATTCTAGAATCGACTGAACACCGCGGACTAACTATATGGAGTATCTTGACTCCATTTTTATTGATGAGTAGTTAAGTTAATCGATATTCAACAGACCCTTGATTTAATTGCTCGTACCACAAACTCAAAATCATGCTTGCTCCTTCCCCGTTGTATCACCTTCTTCTATTCGACTTATCGCTTAAATGCAAATTTCTCGTGACTTGTGTTTCAATTAAACTATATGCATTTTGTCCTTATTCTGCAATTTTCCCTCATTTCAGCTTACTCCTACTCTAACTGCTTCATTCAATTAAGCTAATGAACTCTCAGCTGAATTTATTCTGAAACTATTTCCTATTTTTTTTATTTCCTAATCATTCAACAACAAACATAACATAAAACAACAAATGCAAAGTAGTACCAAGCAATTCAATTTAAATTTTTATTTTATTTCCGATTTTCTTCAAGTAACGATTTAGAACACATAGAGGAGAAGGACAGGGTTGTCAAGTAACTTAAAAATTGTGATCTATTTCTTTTTTTCTTTGCTCAATGGAGTAGATATTCGGGGGGGATCCAGTCAAAACAGGTATCTAAATGAGTCGTGGGGAATGGAGGAAATTTCATTTCCATTCTTCCCTTTCTCTTCTTAGGTTTTCCTTCTCATTGTTTTTCAATGAAGATTTGATCGAGTAGTCCAATCTTCTCATTCCAATGATCTGCCTCCCTTCCCCAGACATTCATTGTATTCTCCATCTCCGCCATTATCTGGGAATTCTCGAGAGATTATTGTTGATCAGATCCAAGTTTTCCAACCATTCTACCTCGCATGTGGCTTCGCCCTTTGATTCTCGTCCCCGTCATCCAAATTCTTCTCTCTCGAAACCTTCTTCAGATAGATTCTTGCTAGGTTAGAATTCCTCGGGGATCCCTTGGATCCGATCGTCCCATTTGGTGGCATGTTTTTCTTCTTTCCTCTCATGATGGTTAAGAGAAATGAATCTGCCTAAACTCGATTGTTATAGAATGCCCCGCTGAATCTTTTGAGTTTCGCAAGTTTGCTATCTCTTTCCATATTTCCTTCAAATCTTCCCCTCACGTTTAAATATCCCTTTCATTTGTTCTCTCTCTTTTCCATCTCATTTCTCTTCTTGCTCCCCTCTTCTCTCGAAATTCTTTTCAAACCTTTCTTCTCTTCTCTGTAGTTCTGATTCAAACCTTTCTTCTTTTCTCGCAATTTTTCTTCCATTCTCGATCTCTTCTTTTAATTCCTTTTCAAACTTCTTCCCAACTTTACAACCTCCACTTCTTTTCCTTTGCTTTTCCATCTTTATTTTGCATAGAGAGGAGCATTTCCATGATTGTCTTGTTCTGTGTCCCCCCTAGAACTTTCTCCCCTCGTTCTCCAATGCTCGCCTCGCATGGAGGGAGAACTACAAAGGGAAGGAGAAATCCACCCAAGCCACATCCCGCCCTCGCAGCTGGTTCGCAAATGTGAAATTATGACTATCCGGAGAAGTCTGTTCACTCTTTCTTCTCTTGGCCGTTGGAGTTTCTTCCGCTCTTAATCAAGACTCCTTTTTCTCTCGTTTCTCTGGTCCTTTTACTCACTCCCCTCGCGCTCAATAAGAGTGGTGATGTCGAGAAACTTCCTTCTTCCGTCCCAATTCCCTCTAACTCCACCTTCAAAGCATAAGATTGTAAATCGTTGGCCGGGTGAGGGATCAATCCTCTTCTCGCTTCCTTCGTGGTACCTCATTATCGAATTTTCTATTATCATTCCTATGTCGATCTCACTCCCTCTGCACGGCGCATAACATCACCGCTTCCCGTTTCTCTCACCGTGCTCAAAATCGGGTCGGGAACCAAAATGTAGGCTAAGAAATAAAACCATACCTTGGCCTCCCGCTGAGGCTTCCTGCTCTCGTGATTTTCGCCTCCTTTCGCTTAGGTTCGCCTTCCCATCGTTGAGTTTTTCTCGCAATCTTCTTCAACCGGGTTTTTCTACGTGAAGCTAATTCATTCCATGTTTGTGTCCCCGCTCATTTCATAGACTCCTGTTAATGGCCTGCGGCTCCATATGGTACCCACATTCCTCTGACGTAGACCGTATTGTCCTTCCTGCCTACCAGATTCGAGTAGAACTCCCTTACCATCACGTATATCCCCGCTCTTCGATAAAGCACAGAGGGTTTCCCATCCTCTTTTTCAATCATTCAAGGGGCATGTGCTTGAATCGTCTTTCACACAAAACCCTGCGTAATGTTTCAGCTCGAGCAGGCTTCCCTCCGACATAAAATCTTCGACATTTCGCTACTTTCTGCCCTTTAGTGCTCTCCCTTCAGAACTGTTGGTCCTCTCCGACGCTCAGCAGCTTCATTCCTTCATTCCGTTCCCGTTGGTTTTCTTCGCTGGTTGCACGCTTTCCTCCCCCCCGTATTCTTCTTGGAAGAATGTGGTCACACCCGGGTGTCTACCATTTGAGAAGAAGGAAAGTTTCCGGCGATCTCGAAACTAGGGTTTTTCAGTGGCTTAGGAATCGTAGGGCAGAGGGAAACGCATCAATAATTCGAGGGAAGTCGAAAGTTCACCAACGCTGCAATTGAATCAAAATTTATGAGCTCTAATGATTATGTCATTAAATTTCACATGTCATGCTTTAATGCCAGCCGTGGAAGCAAGATGTCAAGCATTTAAAAATTAGGCAAACTTTAAATTTGTTACCAGCATCAATGTCGCGACATAACATTTCGTCGCGACATTCTCAAACCTCGTGGGACAAGTCATCCCTTGGTTGTGATACCAAAAGATGCCTACTGATTAGCCAGATGTCGCGATAACTTCCTTTGAGGAAGTTCTCTTGTCGCTGTTTCATCTTTCAAGCTCAATGTGCAAAGAGCTTTTTCATTCTTTAGCTACTCACATCTTCAAGATCACAATAATCAATTTCTACATAACAATTCATTCATATATTCAATTCACTTTTCATAAAAATCTGATAGTGGAAAGGAATGCCCTTTTTCCGTATTCTCCCGTGAGTTGGCCGGTTGTCCATCTATTGCCTTTTTTTTTTTTTTCCTTGCATTTTTTGCTCACGCAACTCGTAATACTACTTAATTGGATTACATCAAACTAAGAAAAGTCTTCAGATAATCATATCAAATCAATACTTTAATTCTAACTAAAATTCATATAGAAAATTAAAATTCAGATTTTCTATGGGCTGCCTCCCATCACCGCTCCGTTGAGTCCTTATCGGGACTTCTCGCTGTGTGCCTTCTTCTTTTTCCTCCCTCAAGAACCGCTTGGAGTTCTTCACTTTCCTCTTCCTCGCTGAGATAATGCTTTTAAATCCTTTCGTCTATCGACTCAATTCTTCCCTATTATCGCACTTTAATGTTATCAAGCCCAAATGTAGTACTGACATACTACCGGTATGGTCCACTCCGCTTGATTTTAATTTCCCTCGAAACAACTTCGCCTAGAATTAAAAAAAGTAGCACCTGCTCCCTCGCTTTGAACTCTTTCCTCGGATTTTCCGATCATGCCATTTCTTTGTCTCGCTCTCGTATATTCTAGCATTATCATAGGCTTCATTTCTTAGTTCTTCCATTTTTATGTGCTTGAGCAATCTTTTCTTCCCTTGCAAATTCTTAAAATCAAAGTTTAACTTTCGATGGCTGTAATATTGCCTTTGTATCTCTAATTCAAGAGGTAGATGACATGGTTTGCCAAAAAGTTTCAATTCTAGACGTGGACATTCCAATGGGAGTTTTGTATGCAAATTCGTAAGCCCAAAGTGCATCATCAGGTTTGAAGACCAATCCTTCCTTAGCTGAGCCTTCTGCGCCTTTTCAAGTATTCGATCTCCCCGTTGAAATTTCGCTTGTCCATTGGTTTGGGGATGATAGGGCTAAGCTCATAACATGCTCGATCCCACCGCCATGAGTTTTGCAAATATTTTGTTTGAAATGGGAACCCCATCACTAATGATGGTTCCTGGGGTTCCAAACTCAACAAAAAATATTCTTTTCGCAAGAAACTCAAAACTCAGATAGCATCATTCCTGGATAAAGCACGCCCACCCATTTGGAGACGAATCTACCGCTGCAGTATGTATATGTTTCAAATGATGGTGGGAAAGGTCCCATAAAATCTATTCCCTAAACATCAAAAATCGGTATCAATTATAATACCTTTTAGGGCATTTTATTTCGCTTCGATATTTCCAACTTTGGCATCGATCACGAAGATTTTTACCCACTGCACAATCTCTCAAGAGAGGGCCAATAAAACCCCGATTGAGCATTCTCTGGAAATGTTTTCCTCCAAAAATGTTCCCCATATGGTGATACAGGTCATTTAAAATGTTGCCTTGTTCACCTTCCGCACACATCTTCTTATTATCATGTCGCATCTCTCTTGAATAATAAGTGGGGTCATCCCAAATATAATATCTCGCCGGTCGGGGCCCCGAGTTCCTCTTCTCGCTGGTAGCTAAATTCTCGGGAAGGCATTATTCCACAAGCCGATAATCTTCACAATATCAGCATACCATGGAGGCTGTAAGGAAAACTCCTTGAATAATTGCCTATCCGGGTGCTCTCTGCTAACCCGTGACATTTTCTTCTTCTTCATTGCTTCTTTCTACTTTACAAGTGATCGCCTATCACATTGTCATAATCCCTTTTTATCTTTGATTTCCAAATCAACTCCTTGTAAATGGGTTGTTAATTCACCTTACTCAATCTTTGGTTTAGTTTCTTTGATTACATCATGGTTTGATTGCTCATGATCAGCGGTGAACATCACATGGGATCCTAAAATGTATCGGTTTAAATTTTTTTCACAAGCAAATACTATGGCCAAAGATCTCCTTTTCATTAAGTTGAGCAATTTCAGGCTCATCAAGGTCTTACTAGCATAGTATACGGCCTTGAATACTTTCTTTGCCTCACACCCTATTAAAGCAAAAAAATCACCGGGCATCACACATTACTCGAATCCCCGATTCCATTCGTGCAGCCATTATAGGTGCCTCGTACTCAATCCGTCTGATTTCATCGAAGCCTTCTCAGGAGTCATCAAAATCAACCTCAGATCCTTTTCCAAAGAATTCGCATAGTGGTCCGGGCTATTTTTGAAAGTCTTTGATGAATCTCCCCGTAAATCCAAGATGCCCCAAGAAACTTCTTACTCCTTTACTGCGGGTAGGTGTGCAAGAGTCTGATAATGGATACTTGGATCAAGGTCAACTTCTAATCCAAGAGCGTAAATTTTATGCCCAAGAACAATTCCTTCTCGTTACCATAAATGGCATTTTTCCCAATTCAGTGCTCGCTATCTTTGGCATCTTTGAAGTACTCAAGCTTTCGCATTGTTTAAACACGATCAAAGCCTGATCCACATACGTAAAATCATCCATGAAAAATTTCCATCACTTCTTCACCAACCCAGAATATAGACATCATGCATCTCTCGAATGTACTGAGCATTACATAACCCAAACTAAGATCCTTCAATGCAAAAGGTACCCATAGGGCATGTGGAATGTGGTCTTCTCCTTGATCCCCTTCCGGTGCAATAGCACCGATTATATCCGAGTACCCATCCGTAAAACAAAAGTGCGGTGTCCCGCTAACTCTATCCCCAACATCTCATCAATGAAAGGCAAAGGAAATGGATCCCTTCTCGGGTCACAGATTCAACTTCCTCGTGAATCAATACATACTCCTCCATCCTTCACATCGTTTGTTGGAATCAATTCATTTCTTTTCATTTCGAATACAAAGAAACCCCCTTTCTTTGGAACCACATGAACTCGGGCTCACCTGCAAGCGACCGTTCTGATATCGAGATGTGTATAAAACCAACATTTAACAATTTAAGCACCTCCTTCCTGACTACTTCCTTCATCACCGGGATTCACTTCTCCTCTCGTGTTCCACGCATGGCCTTGAAGTCTCTTCTAGCAGAATCTATGCATGCAAATCGATGGACTCGATACCCCTTCAACTCTTTCAATGGACCAAGCTAGCGATTCCTTATGGTTCCTTAATATTTCAAAGAACTCCTTTGCTCTCATTCCTCACTTAATTTGGTCGAAATGATCAACGGTTTTTTCTTGTAATTCTAAGCAGGCATACTTTAAGTGACATGGAAACTCTTTTTCAAACTAAACCTTCTCAGATCGGTTCTTGATGAATTTCCCTCTTTTTCACTATCTTCCCCATTATCTTTTCATGAGCTTCAAGCTCAACACGCTTTCTATAACATGAGAACTCGTTGTGGCTGGAAATTCGTAACAGACATCTTCTCGTGATACTCGAATTCATCTCGTTTCATTGATAAAAACTGGAGTGTTACAATCATTGTTAATATCGAGTTGGAAATAGAGACAAAACTCATATATTGTAGCCCCTTCCCTCGTCTATATTTTTCATACTTTTAATCAAGTTAAACACAAGCAGCTTCTTTCTCCAACCCTTAAGATGAGAACCCCTTTGCATGTCAATCAAGGCCGCCTCCAAAGAGGCTAGGAATGGTCTTCCTAATAGTAGGGGGTGCTCTGTGAATCTCTTCTTCCATGTCTGTAATGATGAAGTCTACTAGGAATACAAACTTCCCAATGTTATCAACATACCAATGACCCCTTCAAAGCTCAATTCACGACCACCGCCATTCAAGAGTAACAGCTTGTGGAATGAAGCCTCCCAAACCCACTCTCTTGGCAACGTAAAAGAGGCATCGATTGATACTAGCTCCCGAGTCACATGAGCTTCATGGAATTCCATTCCTCCTACAATACAAGTGAATCGCAAGCTTCCCGGGTCCTTCATCTCTTACCGGTAGTTCCTTTCTCGACATCGTATCGCAAGTGGCAAAGTGAGATTCACTATTCCTTCTACTATTTTTCTTTCTTGCTCCGCATGTCCTTCTGGAATTCCTTGCACAGCGGCATCTCGAGCTCACTTCGCAAAGGCATACCGATTCTCCAGCCTTTCCTGGAAAGTTTTCAAGAACCTTGCAACCCAGGCTTCCTCCATCTTTTGATTTCATAGCTCCTTGTGGGAATGGACTCCGCAGCCTTGTTCCTGGATGCTCTTTTCTACTCCTTCTTTGTCATTCTCCAAAGATTCTTTCCCTTCTGAATTCGCTACTTCTTTGTCGTGTCACCTTTTTTCTTTCTCTCTTCTTAATTCCTTCCCACTCCTCAAACGCATTGCACCTTACGTACTTGCTCCTTCCCTCAGGTCACTGGGGAAGCTGCATCTTTCCTCCTGCTTGCAGACAGGCTAGTCATTCTACTTGTGTCTCCTGTGTTCTTCAGGGATGCATTGGTAGTGTTCTGAAAAATTTGAGAATTAGTGGCAGCTGCTTCCAATTCTCCAAATCTTTAACTATGGAGGTTCAACAAATTTCTTTTATCATCCCCCATAAACCGGCAAAGATCTCTGCTCCTCAAAGGACGGGCCTCCTCCGACCTTGATATTCTGCTTCGTGCTCATTTCCTGTTGCCGTTTGCCGCCGAACCTTGGTGGTTGGCCGATACCCTTTGGATGCAGGGTTCTGCCTCGCCTCGGGCTCTCAGAAGCCCCCTCCACTGATACAGAAGTTCTCACGGTTCCCAGTGTCGGGTGATAATGTGGCCGGAAGGTTAGATTTGGTTTGAATGGTAAGCCCTTGGCTCACCCAAATAACACCAACCTCTTCAGCATCATGTCCTTCAGCTTACTCTTTCAAAGACTCCCTCTATTAGCTCCCCTTCAATTGTTCTATTTCATGAGCAAGCAGGTGTCTTTTTCTCGTTGGTTCAACCCAGGCATACGGCATCCAACTCGCCTCCATGGCCGTCATCTCGTCGCCTCCATAATCCCTTTTCCTTCCATGGAGCTTCCTCTGAAAGCTCAGGGAGGAGTTCATGTTAAGATGAAATGATCTTCTTTAATCAGCTTTGCTCTTCAAAGACTTTTCGCTTGAATGCTCCACAAACATGAAGCATCAATGATCCCCTTTTGATATATCATTCATGGCATGATATACACGTCCATCCGAGTCTTCGTGATCTATCCCATGCATGTGGGACATCTTCTCAAAGAACCGCTTGAATCTTCCTCAGTTACATACAAAGCCATCTTCCCTTGTCGAACACTCTTGAGATCTCTCTTTCTTCTTTCTGGTTAGGCTCTGGGGAGAATCATCTAGAAGGTTCAACCAATTCTTCCCAAGTATCAACAGTAACTATATGGTAATGATTCCTACCATGTAGTCGTTGTATCTCTTAGGGAGAATGGGAATAGATGCGCTTTATACCTGGTCTCAATTCATTCTCACTAACAAGATTAGCCATCCCGAGGAACTTTCCTAGGTGCTCGCTTGATCTTCTGCGGGATGACCAAGAACCGATGTCGCTTTTAATTCATTGTAATTCCAAGTGGCTGCCTTAATTCAAAATTATTAGCACTAACCGCAGTCGTCTCGATTGCCGAGCATTCTCTCAGATAATGGGTCTCCGTAAATCCTCCATTGCGGTTAGTGGATCGAGGCCTTCTAGCTTCCTCTCTTACATGTATTTCAACCCAATCCCGCTTTCTTCCATGGTCGAAGTTTCTACCTTCGGTCTTTCTCAAGCTCAGCCGCCTTTCTCTATTCGTGTCACCGAATCGGGACGGTTCTCGCTTTCCTATGCATCAAAAGTTTTTCTCAGCAAAACACACTCCCATTAATAGGATTTTCTTCTAACAACCATCAAACAATATTCAATGAAATTATTAGAAGTTAGTGGCCAAATTGGGAACCACTGTCAATTGCTATTTTTGTTCTTTTCTAAAAAAAAAAAAAAAAAAAACCGAATTAGTATTTCCTTCTTTCATCAATATTGATTTATAAAATTTTCATCTCGGCAACGGCGCCATAAAACTTGTTGACTTCAATTAAACACTTACAAATTTATGTCGTTAGTTGTACTCAGAGGACTATTGTCTAATCCCCTGAAACTTCACATAAACTGGCTGGGAGACCCAAGGATCTCCTATAATCTATCATTTCCAATTTTGGTTTCGGCAAGATACACTGCAAGTGCACAGGTCGACAAGTAATAAAATGGATTTAAGTCCAGATATCGATCCCACAGAGATCTCAAGAATTTTTCATCAACTACCCTGACTACTTGAGATTCATACTATCTGGGACTATCGCTGATAATCTGTTCCGCCAGAAAAGCCGGGAATTAAACTAATCGCAAGAAAATGAAAAATGAGAAATAACTGAAATAAAATGAACAGTAAACTAAGTTCTGATAACGAGAAATGAATATCGAATAATTATCATAAAGAGACAATATTAAAGAGAAACAAACAGAAGGGAACGATCAATTCCCGTAGTGAGTATTGATTGAATTTTTGATTATCTCAATTTCAAAATCGTCTAAGGCAAATGTAGTGGTACCGATTTCTCCACATTCTCCACATTCGTTATCTAATTTTTCCCGATTCTCTCAATTACGTGGATTTAGATAACTACTTTTAACAAGAACTTCCCCGACCGGTATTTTTCTTTTCAAGAATACTTCATACTCCATTTTATGGATCAGACACCTTAGCTTCCAAGTTATCGTCAAGCAAGATATACAACTTCCAAATTTCTCTTCCTCGAAATTAGAATAGATCAACCTTTCCTTGATTAGATCTCACGAACACGGATTGGCCTCACTATCCGAATTCGAGGCGGAAATCTCCGGCCATAAATAGGATAAGTCGCTCAACTCGCTCTCGATCATGAGAAGAGGATTTATCTATGAACTTGCAAAGCGTTAAAGGATCCCTAATAGCAAAGTTAGTATACCTTCAAAGAACTAGACGCTACCCCCTGTGATTGTCTTCCTCCCCGGGTGCCGCCTGCAGTGACTTCCCTGAAATCGTGGTAATGGACGGCACCTTAACTGGTATAGGAAACTGATATTCAGATCCAAAATCAATAAACCCATAATCTGAAGTAAATTCATAAATTGAAATGAACAAGATACTCGAAAAAGTCACACGTGAAGGATCAATTTAACTAAAATCGCTCTCTAAATGGAGTATCGAAGTTCCCAATTACTCGAATTACGCACTACAAAGATTCCACTCCGATCAATAGAACGATCGTAAGAATGAAATCGGAACACCGAATTTCTCGTAATTTGTCCGAAATTCCACACGCTCCAGTAGTAATTTGAAAAGAAATTGATTTCAAGATTCGTACCAAATTCTCAATGATAGCATTCAGATCCAAACAAAACGAAGAAAAATACGAGAAATGCAACTGCTCTAAAATGACGAAAAGAAAATAAAAGAGAAGAAAAAGAAAAGAAAAGAAAATAAAAGTGAAGTTTAAAGCAATAGATCTCTCCTCTCATGCTCGCGACGCGCTGATCCGGTAGCCTTCTATTTATACATTTCGCCTGGGTCTCAAACCCAATGTGACTTGGTCAGTGATTTCCCAGCAGCCGCCCAAGTTAATGGTCCACAGGATCTACCTTCTGGTCGCGATATCGAATTCACAAGGTCGGCATTGCACTTAAAGTTCCTCAGATCCTATGAACTCCGGTCGCTCCAGGTTGTCACGACACCAATTCATATGCCCTTGCGTGTTTCGCTTGATTGTTTGTGATGTCGCCGACATCGGCGGCCTTGTCGCGATATCCATTCTAGTCCTTGCGTTTCATCGGCCGCTCTCGGCGTCGCGACATCGTGATGTTGTCGCGGATGACGGGCTCCGCCCTCGCGAACCTTCCTTTGTTTGTCGCGGATGTCGCGACATCAATATTCACGCGACATCGCCTCCTCGTACCGCTTCTTGAAGGGTTTCCACCGATGTCGTGATATCGTAATCCTCATGGGTTTCAAAGTCTTCAGATGTTCTCGTGACGCTCTCGACTTCCATCCATAATTCTCTCATTTATCAATTGGTTGTACTTGGTGTCGCGGATTTGTAAATCTTCTTTGTCGTTGCCATCATTTGATATCATTGAAGTTGCACTTGTTGTTTATGATGTCGCGACTTCATACTTCCTGTCGCGACATCACTCTTTAATTTCGCTCTTTCCTCACCGCTCACGCTGCTCCCCGTCGACCGCATCAAATTCTCTTCAATCTTCTTGATATCGCAACTCTAGAACTGGACTGTGCAGACTCACAACTGCATCAATGACTCAGCCAGTTGCTTCCATTTCTGCTCTGCCATTCGACTGCATTTTTATCCACTTATTTCTGCATTTTTCTACTGCTTTTTCTTCTTTCTTCCATTCTACCTGCTAATAACAAATTGGTGAGTTTCTTCATAATTCTGTATATTAATTATTCAATTTTAGTCCCCAAATCAATGTAAATGGACTAAAAAAGAGATGACTTTAAGCTCATCACAAACAGATTCAATGTGAATCAGGCTCTAATTCAATGCCTCTTTATATGAGTAGAAACCACCTCTATAGTCTAGTTGATGATGGTCCTGGTTCAAGCAAGGATTGACACAAGTATGGCCCAAGATATTTGTTGATAACAAATAATGAAGTATTCTTCACAACCATTGCACTTAGATCACGGACAATGACATTCTTCCGCCTTTCTTACATTTTAAGACTAGCAATTTTTTTTTTTGAGGATTTTTAATCACCCACATACTCTTGGTGTGCTTTAATAGAGTATATCTTTGCAGCCTCTTGAAAATCAGATTTTGAATTGAAAACTTGCCCAATTACAAATTCTCAACTCGAATTACCGGTTGTATGCTGCACCCATGGAGTCTAACAACTTGCAACAACATTATCCAGGTTTTCAACATGTTGGAATTGAGGTGTTGGTGGTAAGTGATAATTAACAGGGGATGGCTCATCCGATGTCTCATCATCTGGGTGATTTGATACATCACAAGATGGTGCTTGTGCAGAGACATATATACCTTGTTCATTCTCCAAAACTTGGTTGAAAGTTCGAAAGAATGATGCATGTCGATCAACTTCAACATCCCCATCATCTCCATCGTGATTCATCATCAACATCTTCGCGATATTCATCATTACGCTCTTTCATCTTCACCGTCTCATCATCTCCATTCGTTCAATATCCGGTGACTGACCACTACTTAGGCCTACAAACTCGTGACAACCTGTGCAACATTGTAATTGTCACGAACAAATAAATCTGCATGGTCACCCACATATTGGTTCAATTGTGCTTTGACTCGAACAACTTTAATATACAGTTCAATTTCCTCAATGGTTGTTGTGTTAACCAGATTCAACATTGTGCGCACACTACTATCATCCCGCATCATATGTTGAAAACTCTTTTCCACTCATAAGGATACTTACAAATGAGTACCGACAGACTCCAAAGTGCTATTTCTTGAGCTCCTATATCGATAGGTTTTGAAAAGCTTTTGCGCACTAATCATGTCAATAATGCCACTACAAAGTGTTCAGTCTTCTTAGTATCACTTATGCCGCTTAGAGGTTATTTTGGTCGTTTCTTGCGGTGTTTTTGCGCACTCGAGTTCAATATCGAGATACGTGCTGAACTACGAAGATCAACCCATTTATCGCCTCTTCAAACATACAAAATTCAATGAAGGAAATGGAAGGCAAAGTGAAGAAGAAACGATATGTGCTGGTGGTTCGGTGATGCAAAGCAATGAAGAACAGCAACCTGCAGATTTTCGCTATGATTGCAAAATTTCGTCGATTGCGAAAATTTAGCAATCATACCGAAAAATTCCGCAATCCCAGCGAAATCGAGAAATTCTCGCAGTACAGAAATTTCGCCATGGAGCAAAAATCGTGCCTAGCGAAATTCTTCAATTTCGTTTATCTCTAAAATACTCAATAGTTAGCTTAAATTCGCTTAGCTAGCTAAATTGATTCGTGCATACGAAATTTCCTTTGTGATTTCGCTACCTCAGTCCACTTCTCAAGTGCACAAATTTTCGCTACCTAGCGAAATTGTTCCTCGGGTTTAGCTAACCTTTCTCGCCCTCGTCATGTTCCTTTGTAATTAATGCCAAATCCCACTTCATTTTGGTGTATTACCTCCTCGGGTTCCTTTGTTTTAGCCAAAATGTTAGTCTTTCTTGTATTTTCATACATCAGGCTCATATAAGCCGCCCCCAAATTGTAACCCTAAGCAATCTTGGCACACATTTTCATGGCAAAAATATCTCCCGCAGCCTTCATTCAGGTTTTGTTTTTCTCTCTTTCTCTCCTCAAGCTACCAAACAACCCTCTGAGGATGACAACTCAAGAGATGATTGCATACTTCTTAGCTTTGAAGAGGAAGGAAGCACCTTTGGTTGTGGGGTAGTTACAAAGCTTGTCCTCATGTGTTAAATGCTACAGTAATCGTATTTATAGTTCCCATCTTCCTCAAACTAGGGGTTGAATATCATTTAACGTCATTACTCTCGCTAATACTTGTTTACGTTAGATACAAAGGTGCATACTTATTGCTAGATGCACTGCTTGTTCTTTAGATGGCCTTTACGAGCCACCTAAATGATGTTGAATGTTAGGTTTCAAACCGAAAGGGGCCGTGAGATGGCTGCTGCCCGTGGTTGACTCAAAATAGGAATGATTCTAGGTTAGGTTTGAAGAAGTTAAACAAAGATCCGTTATGGTCGACTATGCTGTTTCGCCATGATGCAGGATAAAACCCGTGACACTTGTTAACCCCATGTTGTCAAGCTAGTGACCTAAACCCCTTCAAAGTTACCTTTACACTTCACTTTCGCTTGCAAATTAATCACATATTACAAACAACTCCCCACCGCTTTTGAAACAAAACAAAATAAAAAAATCCAAACTAAAAAGCCTCACCATTTTCACACTGATGCAAGTCATTCATAGATGAAAACCCATCCCCGTGTTCGACTTAGGATCGCTATATCACAGCAGCTTGACCACGGCAAAGAGGAGGAACTTAGGATATAAATTTTGCTGATTCCCGATCACCCTACCGGGCACTAATCAACTGGCGCCGCTGTCGGATGGTGCCAAACCACGCCGTATGTCAAGTGTACTGCGATCACATCACAAGTGAAAGGTGCACCTTAACCCTTTGAATCTCTGAAGATTTAATCCAAGTGTTCATCAATTTGCAAGAATCGTGACCGCTTTTGTTTCTTTATTACGCCAGCTTTTAGCTAACAACCCTTTTGCAAGTTTGTTTGTGCTATTTTCAGGTCTCGCTTGTGTAATGTGTTTATGCACCACCGGAAAGAGACATCAGTAGATCACATGTGAGAATCGCACACCAAATAACAAGGCAAGTGAAATCGGGCAGTTAATAGACCAAATGGATCCCCTCTACCGAGGAATAGCGTAGCCGCCAGTAATTCCCAGTTGAATCCAACAAATTATAGGTCGATGAGGACCATATCCACCCTCCTAGAGTTAGTGCCCTTCTCGCACCGCACTCCTCGTCGAAGATGTAGCGTTGAGGCCTTATTTAGCACTCTACCCCCACATATCATGGTATGGAAAATGAAAAATCCATACACACATATGATTTTGAGGAGGTTTGCAACAACCTTTAAGTGTGAAGGTATGCATTGACATGGATTTGCTAAAGCCGAAAGCATTTCCACTTAATTCTAAAGGACAAGGCCAGATTTGGCTTAACTCACCGAGGCCTGTAATCCATAAGAAATCAATGAGCCACAAGCAGTTTTTAAAAAAATTCTTCGCTGCTCATAAGACCAACAATTTGAAGAGACAAATTACACATTTGCAAACAAGATTTAAGTAGAGGTTCTACTGTTGTTGGGAAAGATCCATAGAGACCATCTTGTCCACATCAATGGGTTCTGATACATGGATGGTAAACCATTTTTTATGGTGGTATGTCTCCTGCCATGAAACAGTTATTGGAGACCATGTGTGGAGGAGATTTTTTGAGTAAGCATCCCGATGAAGCCATGGATTTTCTGAACTATGTGGCTGAAACTTCTAAGGGTTGGGATGAACCAAACCCGAGAGAAATGGAAAGAAAAGCCTTTAGCCAACCCTGTGAGCTGACGATGACCGCCGAGGACATAGAAACGAAAGCTAGAATTTCCAACCTAGCCTAGGGAAGGTGGAGGGAGCTTCAAGGAAAAGGCTCATGAGGCGCATGCAAGGATCGAAAACACGCTGCATCAACCCATTCACCAGCGCCTAATCCACAGTAATCCAGAGAACATGATACGAGTGCTCCATCAATGAAGGATTTGATGTCGAGCAAGCAAAATGTCAGGAAAGGTCAATACAAGCCACCACAAACCTAATACCCAATATGGTAATACCTACACCTAATCGAGGAATCACCCTAACCTCTCCCGAAACCCAATCCGCCATGTGCCCCCCGTGCCAAACCATAGTTTGCTCCACCTTCAGATCCACAACCACCCCATCCTCATCCCCCCGTGAACAAGCCATTTTAAATTGGAGTAAGGTGGTGGGTAATTTTGTGAAGAACAAAAGGATCAATGTGCAACTAGCACAAAGGATTGATAATTGGAGAGCACATCAACAAGAGAATAGACGGCTTGAGAGCAATCTAAATCAGAAAATTGATAATCTACAGTATTTAATCACCAAGATCAACAAGTTGCTTGAGGTAATAAGAGAGAGTAGGAGGTTCTCTCAAACACCGCCAAATCCAAAAGTGAGTCCATGAGATAGGTTTATCCGCACTAGAATGGATGAGGTAAAGGCTATAATCAATTCCGAGGAGTGGAAAAGAGGTTGATCAACCAATGCCAAAACCTCGCAAGGAAACCAGAATGAAGTAGAAATGGAGCCGAACACATTTTCCCGAAAGAGGACTCATCAATGAAACACCGCATGTGCCACCTCCATTTCCACAAGCACTAGAGGCAATAAGAAGGCATCTCAACAAGCAGTGCATCCTAGAAGTCCAAAGGCGTAAAGTCAACATACCTTTTGGACATAATCAAACAACCCCGCCATAAAATTTTTGAAAGATCTTTGCACAATCACTAGTGGATTAGGTATTGAGAAAGGCATTTACCACCAAGTAAGTGCCATATCCAAAGAATCCAAATAAATACAAGGATCCAAAGGATCTCCCACAATTCTCGGTAAATATCAGGGAGACAGACAAATCTCATCAATTCCAGGAGCCGCAGGAACCTATTGCCATACTCCTATATGCCAGCTAGGGATCGTGAACTAAACCCACCAACATAACGCCATCATTGGGTCGATAGATCGCTGAAGATCCCTAAGGGGATAGTCGAGGATGTCTTGGTGAAAATAGACAAATTCTACTACCCAGTAGATTTTGTAGTGCTCGATACTGAGCCAATTGCAAATGAACCCAATCATGTGCCAATCATCCTAGGAAGACCATTTCTGGCCACTGCTAATGCTATTATCAATTGCCGAAATGGAGTCATGCAACTTACATTTGGCAATATGACCTTGGAGCTGAACATATTCCATTTGAACAACAAACACAGCGCGAAGATGAAGCAATTAACCGACGGTTAGTTCACCTGGGTCAACACGCAGGAAAGCTAAGTGTCCGTGAATTGCAAGGAATAGTCGGCAGAAGGTGAAGAAGAGGTTTTGTATTAAGCATCGCGCCCATTGAAGAGCAATTGCTCACTCCACTAAAGAACCAGTGAGAAACAAGTCACAAAGGGGAAAACCAACAACAAGGATTCAACAAAGTTATCGCTGTGGTCGAGGAGATCATTCTCTCGACTCTCCTTGGCTAGCAGGATATTAAACTGTCTTGTTCCTGGGAAAAACCGAATTCAGCTCAACAATTTTGCTTTTATTTTAATTTAGTCAATTTCCAATAATTTCAATATTTTTAGAAAGTTTCCTAATTTAGCAACATTATTAAATCTTTGTAATTATACTATATTACCTTATATTAACTTTTAATTATAGTTTAATATGATAATTTTTATTATATTTTTTTATTTCTAATATTATTAATAATTAAATACCGAAATTCGATTTTAGATTACTGTGTTTGGCTCAAATTCGCTATAACAGCGAAATTAGGTGGAAATGGCTCTTCGGCTGCTCCAAACCTTTATAAAAGGGGATGGGAGGGCTATTTCAAGATCATCACATCTCCTCCCGCCTTGCCACGCCTCGAGCTCTCGGCCATTGCCGCCCAGCCTTCACCAGCCTCAGCCACCCCCGCCCCCGCGAGCCCCGGTCATTCATCGCTGGCCCATTTTATCGCTCAGCGCCATCGCACCGCCGCGCTCACCACCACTGTACCATCTCAGGCCGAGCCTTGAGTCACCGCCACTTTACCACCGCCACCGCTTCATCGCACCTCACCGCATCGCCGAGCACCGCACACGCCACCGCAGAAGCACGCTCTAATTCGCGCCGCACACCCCAGGTCTCCCGGGTCGCACGCCGGGTTGAGCTCCCACCCAAAGAGCCAAGCCCTGATCGAGCCACGTCACAAGACCTTGTCGTGCCCCGATCCGCCCGGGTCCCATTTCGACCACTCATCCCGCCCTGCCTCCCACTACGCGATGGCACAGACTGGGCGGGTCCCGCCTCCGACCACCCGGGTCGATGGCACACCAGAGCGAGGAGCAGCCCTGGCCCCTCCGTCCCGGCCCCGCACTCGCCCCGTTCGAGGCGCCTCCGCGAGCCTCGGGATTCAGACGACACGACGATGGGACCCTGGCCCATCACTGTGACTCGGGCCGGACATTCAGAGGGCTCTAGCTTCTCCAAGAGCCAAAGACATCAGGCTCATGAAGTCATCCCTATCCAGCTCACCCACGCTGTGCCACATTCGCAGCTCACGAGACGACACCGGGCTGCGTCGTCGCCCAGATCGGAGGCCGGGCATTCGCCTGGGCACCCCATTCGGGGAACGCCAGGCCATTCGGGGAGACTTCCACGGAGTCATACAGCCGGCGACGCCCCAAGACCGCTGGGCGATCCTGTGATTCGGTGGATTCGATGCGACTGATCGGTTAATTACTCCCCTCGCACATTCATGAGGCCGAGGCAAGATATTCTACCCCGGGTGGTTCTGCAGCTTACCAGATTCGATGACATCCCGGGGAGCGCTAGTCCGCCGAGCTCCTGCTCACTATCGACGACGCTTCAGAGTGCTGTAGAGCAATGACATTTCAAAGGCAGTCGGGCTTGCAAGACACAAGCAGCCACCCAGAGGGTTATCGAGACCGGGTCTCACCCGACACACTGAGATGGTCCGCGCTTCCGCTCGAGACACCACCGCCTGACCCATATTATTTCGGAGGCAGCCGCCCTCGATGCTCCCGACGATCATCCTGTCAGACCAGCCTTTCCACCGCAGCACTATGTAAAAGATGGGGCCATCCTGAGGCTATGCGCACCGATCTCGAGGGATTCCCGGGCTCGCCCCTTCGAGCCGCGACGACCTCCTCATTACACTCGAGGAGAAGGTCCATCGTAAGGGCCTGGCTCGAGCTGAGAGTCTTCCACTGCTGATGCCAAGACTATTATGCCAGGTCCTGGAGCACTTGGGCTTCCCAGAGGAGGCCCGGATTGAGAGGAGACTTAGGTGTCCTCGGGATCCCCGCCTATGGAGCCGAGCCGGCGTGTCATGCCCATATTTATCCTCCAAGAAGAGACCTGGAGGAGGTACCTGACCAGCGTGCAGGACTCCCACAGATAAGACGAGCCCTGAGCCCGAGGTGGAGAGGAGTCCAGCTCCGCATATGTCCCCTCCGTCTCCTCCTCCACATTCTACATCCGCGGCCGCAGCTGATACACCTGGCCCATCTTACACATCACATCATTCACCGAGCAATGCTCATGCGCCGAGAGAGATACAGCGTGATGGATGACCAGCCTATTGGGCAGCCTACCAGCAAAGACAGATCGAGGCTGCTTAGTGTCACTCCATGCTGCAACAGATTATGACTCACCTGGGTCTTCCTCGTGTTCCGGATCAGAGAGAGGAGCCCACCACGTTGAGCCAACACTGGGATGTGTCGGCCGCAAATGAAGAAGAAGTACAGCACTCCACCACTGTACTCACAAAGAATGTAGGTGGTTAGTTTTCTTTTATGTTTTTTGTGATAGTTACCAGCTTTATCAACTCCGCCTACTAATTTTGATTAGATTTGCGTGTTAGCCATAGTAGGCAAGTGATACTTTGTATGTTTAGCTTTATTCATGCATTCAGCCATTTCTGCTATATCAAAAGCTATTCAAAAGATATATACATGATTCTTTGCATAATATGTTTCAGGCTCTTCACCATGTGTAACCTGTTATTTTTTAATTGACAATCGACCGTTTCAATCGAACAATTGAATCGCTTTTAATCGACAATTGAATCGCCTTCGTTGGAAAATCAACTGTTATGTTACCTTTATGTTAGAACAAATTCCATGTTTGAAATACTCGCCGCCGTCCCACATGCTCAACTCAACATTTCTCCTTAAGCCACTCCACACCGCACACCGTATTGTTTCAATAGGTTGTAAATTTGTATACCTTCTTCACTTTGCATAGCCTACTTGTAGTATGCTGGCAACCTAGGATAGGCTTGTGTTACCCACAATGTGTAGTCTTCCAAAAAGGAAAAGAAAAGAAAAAGCAAAAAGAAAAAGAGAAAAAGAAAAAGAGAAAAAGAAAAAGAAGAAAAAGAAAAATAAAGTCGTGACACTTTGCCTTGAAACCCGAACACGGTCCGAGGGGTGTATGGCGAAAGCCTTTGAAGCCCGATGCCCTAAGCCTTAATCGTCAGAGTCATCGATTTAGTGTTCAGCATGCCGGTGGATAGGTAGAAGCTTAACGATTTGTGTGCTTGATTTTCAAGTCATTCTGAGTCCGGGGCGGCTCAGAGCTTGTGGTCAAGTGATCCTTTGGCTTGATGCCCTAAACCTACCTGCTGGGGAGTCATCAGGACCCGCTACACGGACTTTGGTGAAGTCGGACTAAAGTATCAGCACCCTTGCCAATATAGTTGAATAAAGAAAGGAGAGTGTAACCATCCCTATCTAGGTTTGCTCAACAACTTAAGGCCATGCAAGATTCAGTTAAAAATAATTTTGCAATTTATTGACTCGATCCGGTTACATAAAGAACCATTGTGACTTATGGAAATTCAAGTTGAGAATCATGGAAACCAATATTGACCTAAAAATTTGTTCTTGTATGGTTTTGGCTCTTTCATGGTTCTGCCAAACTTGGTGTCAATTTTTCAAATAGTAATATTATTTGTATATACACCTTTTTTGAATCATAAACTTTTTGAAAATCGCATGTATGCCCTTTATTATTTTTATCGCTAAGGACTAGCAACGTTTCGACAAAAGTGATTAGCACCCAAAAGTGCTATTTCAGTCCCACATCAGATAGAATGAGTGCTGCCATCAATCGTCACAATCACTTAAAGTGTTCAGTCTTCTTAGTATCACTTATGCCGCTTAGAGGTTATTTGGTTGTTTTGTAGGCTTTTACAGTGACTCGAGAGTTCAATATCGAGACATAGTCGAACCATGAAGATTGAAACCCATTTATCAATTCCTCTTCAAACATACAAAAATTCAACAAGGAATGAAGGCAAAAGTGAAGAAGAAACGATGCAAAGGTGGTTCGTGATGCAAGGCAATAAGAATGTGCAACCCGTAGATTTTCGCTATGATTGCGAAAATTTCGCAATCCTAGCGGGCTGAGAAATTTCGCTAGGCTAGCTAAATTGAGCCATGCAGCGAAAATCACGGTGCCTAGCTTAAATTCTTAATTTCGCTATCTCTAAAATATTTCGCCAGGCTACGTACTTCGCTAGCTAGCTAAATTGATTCAGGCATAGCGAAATTCAGGATTTCGTCATTCGCCCACTCGCAGCCAGAGAAATTTCACACATGCAATTTTCGCTACCTAGCCAAATTGTTCGCCAACAAATCTTTCGCCTCACATACTTTTGTAATTAATGCCAACCGACTTCATTTTGGTGTATTACTCTCCGGTCCCTTTGTTTTAGCCAAAATGCAGCTCTTGCATATTTTCTGCACGTACCACATGTCCCAAACTGTGTCCCACATCTTGGTACATTTACTAAAAGTATCTCCACACTCTTTCACTTTGATGTCTATTTTTTCTTCTCCTCCTTCCTTCATTTTAGGCTACCAAAACAACCCTTTTCGAGGATGACAATCAAGAGATGCCTTGCCAAGCCTCTTAGCTTTGAAGAGGAAAGTGCTAGCTTGGTTGGGTGGTAGTCACAGTTGTCCTCATGTGTTAAATGCTGTGTACTGTATTTATGGTTCCCATCTTCAAACTAGGTTGAATATCATTTAATGTCATTACCTTGGCCAATACTAACATGCTTTTAGGACATAAAGGTATACTTATTGGTTACACCGAAGTTGTTCTTTAGATGGCCTTTACGAGCCACCTAAATGACAATAATGTTAGGGCTTCAAACTGAAAGGGTCAGAGATGCATGTTGCCCGTGTTGACTCAAATAGAATGATTCTAGGTTGGTTTGCTAGTTAAACAAAGATCCAAGATGGCTCGACTATAGGTCACTTGCCATGATGCGAGTGATAAACCCGAGGACACTGTTAACCCCATGTTGTCAAGCTTAGTGACCTAAACCTTCAAAGTTACTCTTTTCACACTTCACTTTCGCTTTGCAATTAATCAAAGACACAAACAACTACCACTGCTTTGAAACAAACAAAATCCAAAAAATCCAAACTAAAAGCTCCCACCATTTTCAACACCGATGCAAAGTCATTCATAGATGAAACCCATCCCCGTGTTCGAATTTGATCGCTTTATATCAAAGAGCTTGACTACCAAAGAGGAGGAACTTAGGATATAAATTTTGTTGATTCCGGATCACCCTACTATGGCACGAATCAAGTACTAATTTGAACCTTCGTTTTTCAATGACTGTCTTTAAGTATATCATATCAATCAATTGTTGAAACGTGCATTCAACCGGTACTTCCAAAGGCTCAATACCGCGCTCCCTCATATTCGACATCTCGTCAATTTCGATATTTGTCCATTATAGTAACATGTCACGAGAATTTGTTGAATGCATATAATTGACTCATACAAAATTGTCTCAAATTAATGAAATATTATGAGAGGTAATTATCCTTATATAACATCAACTTTATCATAAATAAAACAAACAAAATGTCCTCATTTTTTAAACTAGAAACAAACCTCCGTTGGAATTTGTCTAATAAAACTATTAGGTAAGGTAAAATTTCCATTTCTTGTCTATATTATTAAATTTCATATGTTATTTTTTATTTGTTATTTAAAAACTAGTTTATTAATTTTAAATGTAAAAATTAAATAATTAAAATATAGAAAATTTTAACTAATTTTATTTTTATATTTGATCTTTTAGATTTTTTCATTTTTGATTTTTTTCTTTACTCACAACCAACATGGTATTTGGCCTTGATATCAAAAAAGAAAAACCAAGATGTATTACCTTGCTTTTGGTTGGGATTTAGTAGAAAACATAGAAGATGAGAAGAAATTAGTGTCTATTTCATCTTATTGTAGGACCCTAGTCGAGTAATCTCCCTCAATTTAATTTATATCACATATTTACCCCTATATTGTGATTAAAATGGTGGTAAATCGTATGAGAAATGACGTAAAGAATGACATACGTATTATGTGGTTTGATAGTATGGCTACTAAGACCCACATAAATAACGGTTCAAACTTTCATTATAATCAAATAGATTACATAATAAGGTATTTATAATAATCTTGAATATGACAAAAAAGAATTTTAGCTCATACTTTCACTATAACATAATAAGGTATTTATAATAATCTTCGGTTAGCCAACAAGTACTTGCAGAAGAAAGTGGGCACCTATATTAAAATGAAGAGAAAGAAATAGCGAAAAAAAGTTGGCATCTGAGTTTGGGACGAGAAGCCGAGGAGCTGTGCAACCACCTGAGCAGGAGACCAGCAGACTACAAGAACCTGGGAGTGACTTAGCAATGGCGCAGGAGCGGGAAAAAGAAAGCGTATGAGAAGGAAAAAAGCCCCACCCCGAGCACTTTAACACCCTAAATTGTCGTCAGCCGGACGACGAGACATTTGAATAGTTAAAATGTCGCTGCAGAACGACTTCACATTTGAATTGTTCAAATGTCGCCGTTGTGGACGACGGCAATTCAGTAATTCAAATGCCACCGTTCTTCACTACCTCAAGAATTAACCCAAATCCAAATGTCGCCGTTGTCGCCATCATTGATTGATTCAAATGCCGGTGTTCCCATTGCCGACATTAAGCTCTACTTTGGGAAATTTTTTGGAACCAACATTAATTTAATTTAATTTTTTTTAAATGGTGTATTTCCGTACAAAACTCCTTAAAAGTTAACAATCGAGTAAATCTTTTAATGGCCTTAAAAAGATTGAGTTTTTGGTTTAATCAAAAGGGTTTTTTTATTACTATTTTCTTCTAAAAAAAATAGTATCATAAAATTGAATTGAAAAAAAGGTGTTCTTGCATGGGTCTTATACTATTCTTAGTGTTTATTCTGTATTTCAAAAATATTGGTATTGTCCATGACGTTAGCAGATGGACAAATAGGGCGTTTGGAGGTTTTTAAAGTTCAAAACAAAATTTGCAGTGGAAAATTTTGGTCCAATAAATTTTAAAAATTAATAAAAACACTTTTACGATCCTATGGTATATGCATACTAATCAACAAACAATAAAAAAGAATTACCTCAATCAAATTAAGGAGTTTTTCCACTTCCACGATCTTCTGCCGCTCCTCTTCACTACTGTGGCAATGTGTGGGCGTACATATTAACAAAAGTTTTATTTTTAACTCTTGATATTTCAACACATGAAATCAAGAGGGTTAGATGGAAAAGTGAAACTTTTCTCTTTTTTTTTCTCTAATTTTTTATTACCCTTGACGCCTAGGGTTTTACTTTCATTTATAATAATATGCCTTGAATTGATCAAGTGACATATTTAAATATTGAATTAAAATTAATTCAACTTATGACCAAAATAAATATGATTAATTTCTCAAATTAACCATTTCATCCATATAGTAATTACTATTAATTAATTAATTCAATACCACTAATGTTAATTTCTCAAAATTAACCGTTTTCATCCATATAGTAATTACTATTAATTAATTAATTCAATAATTAATTAATTAACATTTAATTATCTAATAATTACTTAAATAAATTACTACATAGTTGCTATGACAATTTCCTTTTTATAACTATCACTCTGAAGAAGTTTCTTTATTCATTTAATCATGTGTGGTTTTATTAGAGGCGCTGAAGGATTTTTATTGAATGATATGATTAGAAATTCCGCGTAAGTTTGATGATTAATTAAACTCTTTAATCTGAGTTAATCTAATTTATTAGTTCAATATTATTCCGCAAATCTATTGGACTCTTGTGATTGAATGATTTACGTAGTGATATAAATTTAAGATTTAGTGATCTGGTACATTGAGTTTCTATCATCAAAATTGTTTAAATGTTAATTTTTTGGAGTGAAATTATTGTTTCACCCTATAGTGATTGATATATATTTATCATAAGTAATTAGTTCACCACAGTGAAACGAATTAATTCAAGCTTGTTATAAATTAAATGCTCATGTTCGATTAAATTAACACTTAAAGAACGATTATGGAAAAAACACGAGAAGGTTTGGACTCTCTGTGCAGGACATGTTCTGACCAAATATCTCAATAGGGCCTCAAGACATAAGTATTGGGCCTGTCTTGGTTATCTTAGTAACCTACAAGATAAAGATTCTGTGAAATAGACCGAGAGTCCATGGCTACTTAGGATCAAGATCAATCTGCACTCATGATGTCCTAAGCGAGTGCCGCGTTAACTCTCTTAATTATAGCGGTATATTTTTAAGGTTTTAATCCATGTCTAGTCATATCTATGTCGGATTACACCAAACACCTCCATTTAATATCACCATCGATGAATCGGATAAAGATCTCTTGCATTCTCTTAATATTAGATGGGTATACCTGGTAGTATTATAGATCGAAAGTCTACTTTACAGTTGCACTAGTTAATTTAGTTTATTATCTATAATCTTGATCTCTCTCGGTATACTAGATTACTAGTTACATTAATATCAACTTGGGATTTTATGATATTTACTAAATTATCTAACATGTATAAAGAATCAAATATAGAAAATTGTTTTCATGAAGCGATGCGATTACATGCTTTTAGAGGCGGCATGCTGACAACGTGCTTGCATTACGCCCATGCCTCATATGTGTTTTTAACCTGCGGCATATTTTACGTGATTCTTTGAAAGTGTTTGACAAAAATGACATCATTCCTCACGAATCATCTCATCAACTAGTTCTAATAAATACCATTTTTATGTGTACTATATACCCATTTTCTACTCTGATTACCACTTCTTCTTTATTCTCTCACAGATTCCTTTTCCTTCATAGGTCGAAAGAGTGTGTTTTCCACGTTGATTTTATAGTTTTCATCTCTTCCACAATTTTAGGAGATTCTTGTTTGAAAATTTATTCAGAAAGTCATACCATGAATCCCAAGAATTCCCCTAAATCCATATCGAAATCAAAACCTTTGAAAGATTTCACAGAATTGGCTCCCAAACCATTTTCTATTCATATCATATAATTAGACTAAATTTAGCTCATGTTGGTTTCGGGCTTCGCGAAAAAAGTCGAGCGACAGCTCACCCGTGCGGGGTTATTCTATTGTGATCAGCCTTTGGCCGGGCGAAATTGCGAGGCGTGGGGATCGTTGTTGCCGGGCCGGGCTGTCTGCTAGGCGGTCAGTTGGCACCGGGACATTGGACTCTCTGAGCTAGAAGCAAAAACCGTCGATTGGACTTGCTAGTTCCTCTCAGTGCTAGCGGTTCTCACGATGAAAGAAAGATTAATGTTGCCGGTGATGTTCTGCCACCTTCCGCCGATGGGTGATATTCATAACGCCCATGTTTTGATTAGATGGTGGTAGGGTTAACTTATTGGATGGGGGTATTTCCGTCTTTATAAGCTATCGGATTAATAAGGGATGTGAGGAGGTGTATTCAAGGAATTGTCTCACTTCCTCGTGAGTGAGATCAGTTGATTCTTGGATAAGTGTTATTGGGAATTATCCTGCTTCCCCTTCTTGAGTGAATTGGTTTGATTTGGGCGGCTGAGCTTTCTAGTTGCTCCGCCTATTGGCCTCCAGTGATCTCTGCTGAGCTCCGTTTTGGGCACGGTGCGGAGGGCTTAGGCATTCCTTCAGACTAACACTATGGGCTTGCGGGTGGGCATGTCGCCTCATTTTTAAACCACATCCGGGTTGCCCCCATACGCCGAATTGCGGCGGCGTGTGCCGAAGAACTATCGTTCTTGGGCCAGTTGCGACTCAGCGTTATTTCTGGTGGTTTGATTGGGACTTTGTCGCGATCGCGCCATGCGTGATAATGTGACTTTCGGTTTCGCGCCCGCTTCGCTTCCGTGATTCTTTGTTCCACGAAAACATCGGAAGCGTTGCCTTGTGTTTCTGATCTTAAACTTTTGTTTTTTGTAAGGATTGGTTTCCTTTTTGCCATTCGTTTAACCGCCCGTTGCGATTTCGCCACGGCGTTTTGTGATATGCCGGTAGCCTTTCCGGTTACGTCTAGGGCGGTGCGTCTTTTCTTCAGCTAAATTTGTCTTTACATTATTATAAGCTGAGGCAGCTAGGAACAGATGGTTAAAGATGTATTTCTTCCTGCACATTTGCTCTCTCATGGTCAAGATCGGCTCCCTTCTTGCATGTTAGGTGGCTCTATTCTTATCGATTGGGCGGGGAAAGTGAAGCTCGATCGTTTAGTCCCGAGTTACTTTGAAGCATCTGGGAGACTCATCCGCCAGATAAAGGAAGGCTAGTCAGCGGGATTAAGTACCACAATAGGATGGAATATCTGATGGCGGGTGGAATGCTTTTCTGTCAGGTGGGACCCCAGTGATCTGGGCTGTGAGAAAATTGTGGCGTTACATGCCCCTTTGGTGTCAGAATGCGTTTCCACGACATTTTTGGCCTCTCTACGTGGTCAGTACCCGAGATGTGTGCTTACTTTAAGGGTAGCGCCAGGTGGTCGCCCGTTCCCTGCACCTTTACGCAAAGGATTCTTCGCGACATTTACCAGCGTGCTTCCCTCTCGCTTTGCTTCATTTTGGTGGCCCGGTTGGTTGGTATGGTCTTCTTCGGGATAAAGATTGGGTGTTCCGATAGCAAGCTCTTCTGTGGACCTTTTGCGTGAAGGAAGCCATTCTGAAGTTTTCTTTGCCGCTCCATCTAAAGCGTGCAGTATTGCTATCGATCATCTGAGATCTCATCTTACAGTTTTGAAAGAAGCGTTACTTTTTGTTAGTGTACGGCAGTTGGGTATGACCTCTTGGAAATAAAGAGAACTACGCTTTGGCATCTGGCGATTACGGTTTCGGAGAATCACATGGCGTTGCTTTGGTTTGGAAGATTCCGGTCGAGTTTTTGCCCAGTTATAGGGCGTGCTAAATCATACTGGTATCTTTGTTTTTAAATTATTGTGCAGTCTGCCAGTTCAGGCGAGTGCGTAAGTGAAGATGAAGCGGAAGATATGTCCCGCCGCCAGCTGCCGACTACAATCAAATCGGATATTCGGATCTTAACTGGGTTCGAGTCCTCAGCCTATTGCTAAGGCCTTAGCCATTAGCCGCCGTTATGAAGTTACCTGTATCGGGGCCTCGAGTAAGCGAACCAGCTAAGGAGAGCTTAGCTCGAATTGGAATCTTTGTCGGAGAATCTCTTTCGGAGTGTGAAGCGGGAAAACTCGGACTCTCCTTGAGAGAAGGGCCGTCGACTGGTGAGATCAGAGGTTGGGGCGTCTACCGTCATCACCTTGCCCCATGCCGAGTATGGAGGCGAAGTGTCGTACCTCTGCCGGGAGATGCTAAAACCCCAAGTTGTATTCAGTTACGGATTGCAGTAAAGGCTAATTCTCTCGGGAAGGTGTTTGCCTTTTCCATCGCAGACTAAAACCCCTCAGTCACATAGTTACAAGAGCCTTGTTTCTGTGCAGCCATATGCGCTTTGGATAAATTTGCTTGATTAATAATTCTTTCTTAATGTTCAGGATTTTAAAAAATGGGTCTAGTCTATGACAGCGGTACAAGTCATAGTAGAAATGAGACCTTAGTCTAGTATCATTCCCATGATTGAATGAAGTTTGAAGATCAGCTACCCCATTGAAGTTCTATGCTATTTGGACTAGGCTACGATAGTGAAAGTTTCTCTAGAAAATTAAGATCTAGACTATCTAACTGAAGCAAAGCGAAATAACATGTAAACAACCAAAATATAAAGAACAAATTCTTGAACCTAATACGATTCTGTGAGAAACAAAAACTATCAAAAGAATTACGATCAAACGATCGATTCTACTGCAATACATTGCTCTGTTTTATGTATGGATCTGGATTTGTCGAATTATAAATATTTGTAGTTAGTTTCTCCGCGTATTCCTTCCCAGTTGGAAACTGCTATTCTCTCGAAGGCAAGATCAAACCTTCGCTACTGTTCTAATTCTTTTGTAGATAAAGGCATTTTTCTTTCTCAATACTTCACCCCATTTCTTGTTGTTTATGGAATCTTTTCCTTTCCTTCTGCAGGTTGCACGAGTTTCTGACTCAGTGGTGGCTCGTCCTCCGGATCTATTAGTTCTTTCCCTTTCCATGATTAGATCCCTAAAGCGCTGTGGGGTTGGGAGCATCCTTTAGATTGAGGTGAACTCTACGGCTTATATTGCTAAATACCTCCCTCAAATACCAAATTATATGAGCAAGTAAGGGATTTATCAAAATGAACTTTGAGCTCGGCCGGTTCATGATGGTAGTCTGGCATGCCGGCTAGTGAATATTTTACCGACTCTCGGGAGTCTGACTCATGTCCGCGAGGGCATCTACGAAATGAAACAGATACACTCCCTGGCTGCGGTATTGATATTTACCATTGGGAACTTATCGATTAAAAAACAACGCAATCCGGTAATTTCGACCCGAATAATTTCTCTGCACTGCGAGAAAAGAGCGTAACTACGTGTATCGAATCAATGAGCTAGTTCCCAATCTTTGTACGTTAAAAAAAATGAGCACCAATCGCATACATTCACTATGTCCTTGATAGGCGAGAAGAAATGAATTCAGAGAAATTTCTCCCAAATTTCTATGTTTTAATTTTTCGATGATGGTACAAGAAGAAAATAATAGAAATAAAAATCGAAGCTCCACTTTCGTTTTACTTTACGATTAAAATTCCAGGATCGAAATTTAGAAGAAAAAATAAAAATAAAAAAAAATAAAATTCTCTAAACTATACTGTTGATTCCTCCCAGTTACTTTTGGGTAGTGAGCGGAAGCTACTTTTGCTCATTTCTATCACGCATACATTTATAGCGTCGAAAAGAAATTGGCTAGAATCAAAAAAACTCGGTGGAATTCTCAAAGAAAAGAAGCCTAAATCCAGCATCTTCCGTTGCGTCCTCAGATTTGATGTCGCGACCACCGATTATTTGTTCGATTCGATTTGCGACCGTGCATTTCTTTAGTTGCGACGAAGTTTCTTGCGACCGTTGATTAGTGGTATGACCTCTTTGGGCTTAATTATTTCTCAGAATTGATGTAGCGATGCCAATCTCGCGTTGCGACACCGTTGCGTGACTTCCTTATCTTCGCCTTCCCGAGTCCGCGGCGGGTTTTAGGTTGCAACCTCACTTTGTATTCTACCACTTTAGTTCAGTCGGACTTCCTTTCCGCGCGCGCATGTGCGACCTCGATTTAGTTGCGACCATTTCTATTTCTCACGCGCCACCTGGTGTGACTTTCTTTTCAGGTTCGACCTTCTTTCCGATCTTTTGCGCGTATAGCCCGAATATATGTGGGCCTGACTGGTGAGGTGGCGCATTGCTGATAACCCGGCTTTAAAGCGGGTCGTGACACCGATATGGCGTCGCGACCTCATTTACTCCTTTGCGGTTTGCCGGGTTGTCTCGTTGCTAAACATGATTGGCACGGATGTTGATCTAAGTGTGGTACCGGTCAGCGACTCGGTGATTGTCGCGACCTCGCCATGGGATTCTTGATTAGGTAATTAGTGACTCAGCAGCCGTGAGAACTTTGTTGGTGAAGATTTTCCGCGTTCGACCTCAATATTAGGTCACGGCATGGCTTTGTAATCTTTGGTGTTCTTTGGGTCACAGCCTCGCTGGGGTCCTTGATTAACAAGTGATTTGCAGCACTTGCCCCGATTTCCTTAACTTCCCCGGGACTTACTTAGTACCGGTACCGGGTTGCCCATCGAAGCGATTGATATTAAGTGCGACTTCATTTTGATTCTCCATCACTTGCTGATTGCAACTTCAAATCTCTTTCGGTGTGACTCCACTGATATTCGGTTCCATGTCGCGACGCCTCCAGTTGATGCATCCGTGACCTCAATTTGAGTCCTTCGTTTCCCGAAGGCGTTTGCAACGAAATTTTCTTGCGGGACCTGTCTATGGCTATCGGATCGGCGTCGTGACCTCCGGATTGGCGTTGGAGCTACTGACTTACGCAGCAGATGTGTGTTTCTTTTGTCTCGAAAACCCACGTTTTATTGGTCGCAACCTCATTAAGCGGTCTTGGTGATGTTGTGACTTTTGCCGAAATAATTGAACTCTTAAGCTCCCATATGTGTTTCTCTCTCTAGTTGCGACCTCTTTACATTCTCAAGTTGAATTCTTCCGCCTTTTTGTTTGGAGATTTTCACCCTGTTTCTTTCTTTGCACGCAAAGTGGGAATTTGACTTGAATACCCAGAGATTTGCAATATGTGAATCGACATTATCTTGTAATAAACTCGAAAAATGGATTAAAAATCAAATGAAGTTTTAAGACTCTCATTGAAGGAATTCTTAGGAGCCTAGTTGGAGTTATGCTATAACAGTTTGAGTCCCTACCAAAATGAGTCTTGAGGCACCTCTCGCCGGCGCGGAAGAGTTGGGAGAAGCGCTTGAATTGGAGATGGGGATTCCTTAACCAATCTTTGGCGGAGCTTAAGTGGCGCGATTTCATCCATTCTTGGGATTCCGATCTTGGGGTCGGTCTTGCCACGATTGAGGAAGCATAGCTCATCCTCGGGGTCGCCTCACGCCAAGTTCTACGTGTCTTGTTGGCACCGTTTATCTTGCGGTTGGGTGTGAGTTTGTGTTGGGTGTTGGCGGTGGCTGTCCCGAAGAGTTTGTGAAAAGGGCTGGGCCCGGACCGGGGGCCATGTCAGCTGGAGTCTAAGCGAGGGTGGGCACGCTCATTCGGCGACTGCGAGGATGGTGCGAATATGTGAGGAGGAGGCCGTGAGCTTAAGTTTAGTGAGAGGCATACCGTGATGGTATGACCTTGTTTGGTAGGAAAAGGCGGGAATAACCAGAGTGAAGTCGGTCGGCCCGAGTGGGGGCGAGTGCCGGGCGCCGGATGACTCTTCGGAGGCCGGGGAATGACTGCGTTTCCAGTGACTTGGGGTAGTCGGGGATGGCTGCGATCGATCGAGCAGCGAACTTAGCCAAGGAAGAGATGCGTCTTCTTGAAGCGAGTGCGTAATAAAGCAACGCTGCTGGATGGAGCCCGTCGCGAAGCTTCCGAGGCTACAAGCTCTATTAAATGCTTTACTGAGGAGTGTCATGGGTTGTGAGGGGACAACCGGTGAAAACTCTGGTTGTTTCAAGGAGACGAGACTATAGCGAGTTTGAAGGGGATGAGACACCCGATCTGGGCTTTTTGGATGGCTTGCCTTTCGGAGGGAAGGTGCTAATGCCTACGGGACTTCTGAACAACTTTGATATCCCCAGTGAGGAGGCGGAAGAGGAGTCCTTTCCACAAGAAGCTGATGCAGGAGGCCAAACACCGGTGAGACCTCTACCACGCTTTCCTTTGCCTTATACCTCTTGACGTTTGAATTCCTTCCCCGTAGCTGAAAGCCGCATTTGTGTGGCCGCGTTGACGACGACGCAGACTTTTTTTTCGTGAACGAACCCGGGATATATGTGATGTGGATTCTCAATGAATACTTCATTTTCTATCTCATAGCCCACATTTTGTAGCTTTCCCCGATCTTTGCTCTTTCCCTATCACGGCGTGGGTTAGTTGCTATATGGCCTTTGTCTGAGCAATTGAGTTCCTTATAAACTAGGCTGGGGCTCCGTGGTGGCTACTGTCTTGAGCTGCTCCCGAGGCTGTAGCCTTTCCTTGGCGATTGAGCTCTTGGCGAACGCTACTTTCGAAGTGAGCTATCTACTGGCCCGAAGCGCTTCATGGCTTCGCAAAACGCCAATTGTGACGTTCCAGGCTCTTCAGCGGAGTCGTTGAGCTCTATAAACTTCGCTACTGGCCGAACTTTGCTCTGACTCTGGCGAATATGAATTGGCAGTGAGCTCTTAATGCCCGGCCGAGCTCGTAGGCTGTCTGCTTGGTGACGGCTGTGGCTATATAGTCTTTCTGAAGCGATTGAGCTCTTGGCCAAATGCGAGCTCCATAGGCTTCATCGCCCCATTGAACACGCTCTGAGCTACGGAGTACAGTTGAAGCGATCGGGCTCTTCCAGCGAAACTGCGAGAGAAAGCCGTGGGCTGCTGAAATTTGGACACATCTGGGCTGACCTTGGTTGAAGCGGTCGAGCTCTTAAAGCCGATCGTTAATTTTGACGATACTTTGGTGACCGCGCGCGGCCTGCCAGCCGCTCTGAGCAATTGAGCTCTTCAAAAAACAAATGGCCCGAGCTATGGGCTAAACGCCCCGAGTTGAGCTCTGGGGTACCGGCCTTGGATTAGTGGTCGAGCTCTTCCGCAGGCGAGGCTGCGTGTGGTGTGATCTACTGGCGAACACGCTCTGGCTACATGGCCTTAGTTGGCTTGATTGAGCTCTCGAAATAAACGAGAGGCTGCGTAAGTGTCACGGTTGAGCCAGGCTTTTTGTGGCTGTGTGGCCTTTCTGACGATTGAGCTCTTCAAAACTAGGCGAGGCTCGGGTGAAAGCCATGCGCTGGTGAAATTTAACTAAAACTGTAATGTGGCGCTCTGACCCGATTGAGCTCTTGACGAGCTGCGAATACATGGGCTGGCACGGCATGCGAAGTGGCCTTGCTCTGAGCTGGGGCGCCAATTGGCGGTCGAGCTCTTGGCCCGAGGATTCACCGTGCCGTAAACCGATTTTGACTTCCCCATCCTTGGAAGATGCGGCGTCTTTGTGTGGTTTTATGGAGAGTGGAAAGCGATTGTGGCGATTTTTAGTGTTTTGGCCTTCTTGCGCAATGGCGACTTCTTAGCTGCATGGAGCTCATACTTGAACCTTCTTCACTTTTGGGAGCCTGATTGGAATCGTGCGTGATGAGCGTGCAAGCTTGGTGGGTCTTTGCGAGGGATGAGGATGCAGTTCCGATTTCGATGGACCTTTGCACTGTGGGAGTTATTGTTCCCACTAGTTTCCCCCTTTATGGGGTATGTTATTCCCCTAACCGTGCAGGGAATCGCGTCTGGAAGGCGGTCGCCTTTGTGCCCCGCTTTCTCCATTTCTCTTCCTCTCTTTCTCTTCTTTCTTCTCCTTCTCACTTTTTTCTCACTCTCTGTCTTACCTCTCTTTCTCGGTCTCTTCCTCTCTTTCTTTTTCCTCTCTCTTTCTTCTTCCTTTCCACTTCTCTCCCTTCTTGTTTACTTTTTTTTTTAAAGGCCTTTGTGTTTATTTAGAGATGTAAAGGATGTCTTGCTGATTATGTAATTGTACCTTCATTGAATAAGAAAAATTTCTCTTTCTGACATATGAATTTAGTGTATTATGATGTGTGTAACTTTCGTACATTCCACATTTTGCATTTTCGTTTTTCTTTTCTTGATGTTAGCTTTTTAATTTGCCGGGTTGCAAGCTCCACGTCAACAAACACTTACGTGGCTGAAAGGTGATGATACTTTGTCTGCGATTTCGATAAGGTTTTATTGATAAAAGCGCTTGGTGCTGGCGTTCCCAAAGTGAGATAGAACTTTTCCTTCTTCTATCTGGAGCTTCGTAGTCACGTCTGACGGCCGCGGGCGCATATAAGACGCGGTTGGACTTGTTTCCGCTCGACTCCGGTTTCTTGCCGGTAAAGCTTTTTAAAGCTGGTCGCCCGGGCGCGCTCTGGGTTGAGCCGCGGTCGCGTCTGCCAATAGGCGTCTTCTTTCATTTGGTCTTTTCGTAGCACATTTGCGATCACGCTTTTCGTCTAGGAGGTCCAGTTTTAGGCGGAGAGCCTCTTCGTTATGTTCACGCTTGCAATTCAAATCTTAAAGGACTTTAATCCGATCTCGGCAGGGGGCCACCACCTGTTGATGGCTGAAACTAGGCGGTGTTTCCTAAGTTGCGATTTGCCGCCAGTTCTATATGCGTAACACCGAGAGGTATTCTACCCCATTTGTGCCTTTAAGATCTAATTTGGTCTTAGGTGCTTTAAGGAGATTACGATGACCGGCCTATCCATTGAAGCGAATGACCACAGGGCAGTATTAGTTCTTGATCCGAAGGCTCAAACACAGAAATCACGAAACTCAGGATTTTAGTCAAGCTTCCACGTTATGAACCACTAGGGCCTTGGGATACCGAATGCCATATTATGGCGGCAAATGAAGTTGCAGCACACCTTTTTGTTCCGTGGTGGTAGCTAAGGGCCGACCACTGCGCCCATTTGGTGAAGTAATCCTTTACTATGACGACAAATTTGCATTGGCCTTTCCAATTGGCGAGAGGGTGACCGTAGCCAGCCCCACTGAAAAGGCCCCCAAGGCTTTGGCCCGATATAAAATTAAGCGGCTCGGATGGGAGGTGAAGATTTGGCGTGCTCGACAAACTTTACGCCGTTCGTTACGCCGTCACGGCATTGCCAGGCGGTGTATCTATCTTAAGGCTTTCACATAGCGTCAGAACTCCGATGTGATTTCCGCGCCACCTTCATGCACTTCCACCGATCACGTCGTCACAAGTCTTTCCTACGATGCGCGAGGATGGGTGTGAAAAACACCGCTTGTAAAGGCTTTCCCTTATGAATAACGTAGTTTGGCCGACTGGTGCGATAAACTTGGAAACACTCTTACACGGGTCTTCAGGGCATGTCAAATACATTAAATAGTCCCCGAATAGGGTCATCAACTCGACTTCGGACATGATAGGGGAGACTTCCTAAAATCGTAAAGATCTATAGAGGGCTCTCTGGTGCTCGTTTTATGTATTATTGTCGAGATCTTCCTTGGGGAGGTTGTCTCTAGTTTTAGCTAGAGCATCACCTTTCCGAAGTTCTCTGCTTTCTGGGTATATGTGACTGACCCAGCACGAACTTCCTCAGTAATTCACTACCTTTTTGAGGCGTATAGGATCATTTTTCTGCCCGGCTAAGTAGGTGTGCGTCTATTTGCTTTACTACCGTTGGGAGTCGCCTGGTGGTCAACTTCCATTGAATGGGGCGAAGGGTTGAGACCGGCGATGTAGGTCTCATACACAAAGCCTCGTTATTGGGGCTTGGAACTGTGAATCTGAGTGCATACTTGATATCTATTCTTCTAGGAGATCCTCGTCGCGACACCGCTCATAAGCATTAGCGGCCGTCTCCAGGTAACTTCAAATGGGAGGTCGGCGTCGCTCGTACGTATCCTCACGCAAGTTACGCGGTGAACTCCATGACAAAATCTGCCAAGACCTGCCCTTTTATTGCCCTTTTTGGTTTATATTTGATGTCGAACTCACTTAACTCTAAGGCCCACTTCATCAATCTTCCCGAGGTCTCTGGTTTGTGTAGCACTTATACTTCATGGGTGATACATTGGGACCGACTGGTATGAGCTTTAAAGTAAGGGCGGAGCTTTCGAGCCGCAGTTACTAACGTCAGGATTAGTTTCTCCATCCTTGGATACCTCTCCTCTGCTCCTCTAAGAGCTGCAGGCTGCAATAATCGTGAATCATTGCCACTCGGTCTTTGCTCTACGATAAGGGCGGCGGCAGTCGTAGAAGCGCGATGCGGTAAGGAGTTCCCCTTAGGAGGGCTCACGGGATGGGGGGGAGCTGGATGCGGTTTTTGATTCTCGCGACGCTTCTTAGCTTGATAATCAGTTGAAAAGCTTTCTTTGGAACACGGAATAGGTGACATTTGCTCCGGCCTTGAACACAAATCGCCGCGCAGCGGCTATTCTTCGGTTGAGCGTTGGACTTCTTTATGTTTGTGGTGGCGGCTGTCGAGCACAACTTTTATCTTGTCGTTGCCTCAATTCTCGGTTGTTGACTATGAAACCTAAAAATTTTCAGGTGGAACCTCCAGCTTACATTTATTTGGATTCAACTTCATGTTGTATATCAAGTGCAGATGCCGGACATATGAGTTGCCAGCGGGCTCGATGCGTGGTTGATTTCTACCCAACATGTCATCTGCATATATACTTCCATGGATGCCCTTATTTATACGAACATCTTGTTCTGACCTACGGTAGGTAGCTCTAGCGTTCTTTAGCCACGGGCATTGCTGATGTCAGCAATAAGGTCCCTTGCCACGTGACCGAATGGGTTTCTTCTCTTTGATCATTGAGATCAGCGTAATCTGGTTGTGTGGGAGAAGCATCCATGGCGAGGAGTTCATGGCGTACGTCAGCATCTACAATGAAGATCGATCGTGGCGGAGAAACTATCTTTTGGGCATGCTCGGTTGATGTCCCGGTGAAGTCGATCTGGTCGCCACTTGTTCGCTTTTTGATGATCTGGCGTTGGCCAGCCATTCGAGTCTCCACTTCGATTGCCCTTGTGGGTTTGGTCTCTCATTGCTCCTTGCTTCTGAAATCACACGACCAGGTTGAAGATAGTTGCGTTTGAAATCGTGATGTTATTAGGTGTTAAATCCTGCGTCACTCATCTTTGCGATATCTGTCTATTCAAGTGAATAAGAAGAAATCGAGGTCTTCCGCTACAGGAAGTACGATATGGCGGTGTTTAGGGTTATCGTCGGCGCCACGAGCTCGACTCTTAGAGGAGCTTCCAGTCGGTGTTACCTCATCGCGGCGTGTCGGTCGTCCATGTATCGCGTTGTCGACCGCTTTTGCTTCATGGATGCCGAGTAGCACTCCACGGCCACCGTGGCCCGGTCTCCTCGAACCATTTCTCCACTTGTGGTAGGAAAACTTGATCATCATGTGTGACGGAGGGATGGCCTTTATGGGCGAAAGTGCACTTGATAACATGTTAGCCGGATGGGGCATACTATGAAACTTCACTTGCCGTTGTTGCGACCGCGAGGGTCTCCCAAAGTGAGTACTAACTGTATTGATCCTAGAGGTAGCACTTTTCTCTAAAGTCTGGTGGGTGCTAGCGGATTCGACTTTCTCACCAGATGCGTCTATCAGCGGAGCGTCACGAAGATGATGTCGGTTGAACTCCCATTGTCGACGGGGACAGATGGATCTTTTGTTAGCGCGGCGCCGCATCACGAAGGATCGTTGTGGAAATTGGTGCTTTATCCCTCAGTCTGAATCAGGAATGTTATGGTTGTGTTGAGTCGGCGGTTTGAACACCGCTTATGCTTCCATCACACTCTCGACACGTCTTCTGTAGTGAGCAGCTTCCTAGCGGTGGACTCCCCACCTCCTGCAAATCCTCTCGAGATCACGTGAATTTCCCCTAAGGGCTGTTGGTGCTAAGTTGTCGTCTACCGAGGTGGTGGTGGCTGCGCCTGGTCGACTTTGGTACTGGCGGCGAGGAGATAATCGAAAATCAAATATTCTATTTCCTTCTTGAGTTGTATGCAATATCCGTTAGTTGCGTGAGATCCTATGGAACTCACAATACCTCATTTTCTTTTGGTAAGGGTCGACCTCCTCTGGGGCGGCCATCCTGGCTTGTTGTTCATGTTGTACCTTCGCGTGGGCATGCGATCTCACGTAACTGTCGGGAAGTGGGCTTGGCCCGGCGGGCTCCGTTGGCGTGGCTTGGCGAGAGTGGTCTGGAGTGGTCTCGGCGGCTCCGGCGTCTCTTCGAGGGATAGTTCACGTCTTTCTTTGAGGATCTCCGATTTCTCATCTCTTAGGACTTGATCCACCTTTGTTGTTTGTCGATCTACGCTTTTCTCTTTGTGAGTTGAAGAGTTTTCTTTCTTGGATACGAGGGCTTCTCATGGGTATGTACTAAGCTTTGGCCGGGCCTCGACCATGCTAAACGTGGATTCTTGGATATGGAAAACATCAAATCTTTTGTTGCACTCCTAACCCGGCCCGATGAATGTGGTGATATCAAACTTAGTGGTATATCTACAACTAGAGACTTCGGCATTAAACACCTCCCGAACGCAAGACTACTGCGGGCTTTCTGCGGGCTCTACTTTATGGTCGTAGGAGTGTCTTCGGCTTCTGGCGCATGATGCGCGATGAAGTGGGAGGAAGCGCGATGAAGCTCTACGAATGAGAGGCAAGCGATGGTGGGAACTGTTAAACGAAACTGGCGCCGGGCCTTTTAGTGATAGAAGGCTCTGCCGTCTGGTCATGATACCCGTGGCAGCTCCGTTTGATTTTTATAGGTGTTAAGATGAATTAGACGGAGATCGCCGCACCATCGAGCGCTTCAATTTTTCGGCATTCTAAACTTTGTTTGGAAGGAAATGGGCGCGCCGACCGTGACGATGTTCCGGTTCTTGCGCGAGGGTATCGTAAGTCCGGCCTTTCGGCGCTGGCGACTTCCTTCATGTGGCTAAACTCGCATTGGATACCGCCGAATCTCTGTTCCCATGATTGCTCCCTCCGTTCTTTGGCGAGAAGGGTGGGCTCATCGTTTCAAGGTCCCCCTCAGGGTATTGCCGTTGCGCTCCTCTCCAGGGGCTAAGTGGTCCATGCCCACGGCTTGGTTGGATGCATACGCGCTCGAGAGACGGAAGGTGGCGGCGCTCCTCTGAGGATGCAGTGTTATAGCCTTCTGGGCTTATGTGCGCGATTCCCATGAAGCGTTAAATGCGCAGTGAGTTGCTCTAATTCCTACATCAGCGTTGATTTGGTGAGGCGAAGTGCCTCCACCTCATCGTGTTAACTGCCACGAGTTTCTAATGCGCCTCCGGTCGGTTATGCGCGGTACGGTCTTGCGTTACGGAAGGATTAGGCGTGGCGCTGCGCGTATTCGGCGTTGATACCATCGATTCTTGAGAGATCGACATTTATAAGGAACTATCGTTCCCACATATGGCGGCCAGCGATGAAGCCTTTTCAGCCGGTGGAGCTGGCGTGTAGGGATCGTTGGTAGGGCTGGGTATCAGCGGCGGTCTCGTTGGCTCCGGGCGTTGAACTCTACGCAAAAGCTAGAAGCAAACAAGATGGCGAGGGCTTGCCTGTGCCTCTCCGTGCCTAAAATGGTTCAGTATATTGATGAAGGAAAAATCAATTGCCAAGAAGGCGAAGATGTTATGCGTACCTTTGCAGATGGGGTGGCACGGTATTATAGCATATGTTTTTCCCGATTGGATGAGTGGTGAGATTCTTTCCCATTGGATGGGGTATTTTATGCCTTTATCGCTATCGGATTAATAAGGGATAATGAGGGAGGCCGATTATTGGGAGTATCTACTTCCCTCATTGGTGAGATTCGGTTTGATTCATAAGATAAGTTGTTATTAGGAATTATCCTACTTCCCTTACTGGTGATATTTAGTTTGATTTACAAGACATAGACTTTCTAGATTGTCCATGCTATTGGCGCCCAGGGGCGAACAAGGCCCAGGCTCCCGTTTTGGGCGATTGCCGGAGCTTGGGCGTTTATTGTGTGAACCCAGAAATTCAATTTACGGAAAAATGGCAAATCATGTTTAATTTGGTTTACAAAATTGTAATTCCGGGTAAAAAAAAATCCTGAATTTATTCTCTAGATCTCGATGACAAAAAGCAGTTTATTCACGTTGCCAGATTAATCTGTAATCCTGTAGTCCAATTTATTGGGCCAGGAGATAGTCGGAGTTGACACGCGTTTTGAGGGCATGCGCTTTCAGGTCGCCAGTAAAACGATTTTCGATGTGACAAAAGTCACATAAAACATGTACTCATGTGCCATAAGTGGCATGAGTAGAGAAATTATGAAAATGGACGACCGAGATAGTGCCGAATATCAAAACTGGGAAAAGAATGACATAATGGTCATTTTGAATTAGATTAAATGATAATGAGACAAAACACTCAATAGTGTTTGTCTCTTACATTCAAAAAGGGAGCAAAAAAACGTGAAAGGAAGGAGGAGGTCAATAGGCTTGGAAAGGCGAATAGAGGTTTTTAAGAGAGAGAAGGACATCGCTATAGAATCTGACAAATCGACCGTCGAGTTGTCGGGCAAGAATCAAACTCCTACACTGCGGAGAGGTCTCTGGGTGGACTCCCGTTTTGAAAGGAGTTTGACAAACCGAGGAGGTAAGGGGTTTCTCCTACTTGGGTTTACTTTGCATTTAAGTGTTTTAATGTTCCGGTTAGTTTGAACCTTGAGCGGGTTGTTTGTTGGTCCAACTTTGGATTTGAAATTGGCCCATTTTTAAATCCATTTAATACGATCCATCCTTGAGCGCGAGTACATTGGAGTTGATTAATTGTGTAAATTATGAAATAAATCTTGTATTGGTTTGTATGAGGTTGGAAATGGCCGTGAAATTCGGGTTCACAAAGTGCAAGGACGATTGGTGATTTTCCGGGAATAGTAACCGAGGGTTTCACTATTCTCGAGAATAGTGTTCACAAAATAAATTTGTGAATTAATGTGTTTGGTCGAGTAATTCAAGTGGAATTGCTCGTGTTTGATCATTAAATTTCATGCGAACTAATTTTTGATGTGATGAAATGCGAAATTACATAACATGATTGTGTGATTAAATTTTTATGTGAATATATGCATGTTTATATATTTACATGTGATATAGACTGTAATGGAATTGGCATCATGCATTCCATATGCAATGGAGGCACCCTAGGATGATAGGAGTGAATGCATGAGGTGAGTCTAGAGAGAATGGTTTCGGAGGGTTGTCTAAAACTATAAATGATCGGAGGGTAGTCCATACTAAAAATATCAATCGTCGAAGACGGCCCAATTGATATACATCGGAGGGTAGTCCATAAATACTTCAATCAGTCGGAGACGGACTAATTGATATATATACACATCTGAGGGTTGTCCACAAACAAATAAACATAATAATTTCATACTGAGGCTTAGGCGAGTGTGAGTGGAGTCGGTGAGGACTCTGCACGAGATGATCGCTTAGACATTCAAGTAGGATCATGCATTTGCTCGATGTGTGTTTATTTTGAAGCATCAGACCGCACTTCTGTTATGAGTGTTCTCACTTGGCAGATTCCACTAATGAAAGCATTAGCTCACCCCGTCGAGGGATACTATTCCATGTGCACAGGAGCGTGCGAGGGACGCTTCGCCCTAGAGACCGAGGTTTGTGAAGAAAGTCGGATTGTGGCTTTGGGTTATGATGTATTACATGTATTAGAATTCTAATTTTAATATATATGTTGTATAAGAGTAAACTTTGAACTCTTTGAACTATGGTTATTAGTGTTGATATATATATACATTGTTAAGTGAGGATTGGTTTATGAGCCCAAGTGACCGCTTTAATCATAGACCGTTATATTGACCGTTCGCATGTGCTTTATGCAAAAAGTCAGATTCGGGTAGAGCTCCCGCATAAAGGAGACTCTCGCCCGATTTTCTGGGTATGGCGTCGGTAACCCAACATCCACTTGTATTCCGCGTTGATCTAGTCAACGGAATTCGGGTTCAAAGCCACACATCAGCATACCTTTCCTCGGGGCTTAATGAGTGGGTCCGCCATTTTAAACCCTATCAGAAACTTTCCAAATGGGAGAGTTGGACCATGAATCCCGAGATTTCCCCTAAATCCATACCGAAAACTCTAAAACCCGATTCCTATTTTTTTTTTTTTTATACAAATTTGAACTAATTTGACCCCTGTTTGGTTTCTAAGAAAATTGTAAAAAAGAGTCGGACAACAAAATTTTGAATAACGATGCTTGGGGTGCTTGGGGTGCTTGGGTTCGAAAGAACTTAAAAATGCACCTCTAATTGATCCGAATAGCCACTTAGGGCTTTCGTTTTCTGACTTACAAACTATGAAGAATATGATACTCGATATTTAGGTTTTATTTTTCCTTTTATTTATTTCTTTTCTTTTTTGTAAGCATTCTTATGTCAAAATAAGCAAAGCATAGACAACTCGAACTAATTCTGTGTGTGGGTATTTTTCCCTTTTCTATTTTTTCTTTTTGGAATTGAAAATAGTGGAGAAAATCAAGAAAACCATAAATGAGACCAAAATATATTTGATTTTAAACCAAAATCGAAACCAACGTCGAGATGATCAGTAGGGATGGGACACTTTTGTCAAAACAATGTTTGAAATTAAAGAATCACATACAAAGGTGTCACATAAGCTAAAAAACGCACATGAAGGGTGCCACATCTGCAAAGTTAACGCCCCGTTTATCTATCTATTAACGCTGACAATAGGGCTCTTGCCATGGAAATAAACATAGGGACAAATGATGACCTCAGAAACATTAGCGCCAAGTTAGACATATGACCAAACAACAGGGACATTGGTATACCTTTTATCCAAATTTTTGTATATGGATAATGGAAAGTAGCAAGTTTAATAAATAACACAAAATACTAATTATTTTTGCATAATTATTTATATTTTATATTTTATAAATTTGGATTTTTAGTTTATGATTTTTTTTTTATTTTTGCATTGGTATATTGGAAGTATACTTTTCCCATTTCAATTTTAGAAAATAAATAACATAAACAAGAGAACCTTAAAAATAATTAATTTAAATTTATGAAAATTTTAATTTAGAAATTTTATAAAATCTAAAGTGTTATAAACAAAAGGTTTTTGAAATGAATGAAGTCATCCCGGATACAGCATCACACAATAAAATCGTTCCGGATTCAGTGTTTTACAATGAATGGATTCATCTAGATTTTTGTATACATAAATCATCATTAATACTGTAATTAATACCCTCATTAATTCATACATTAATGAGGATATTGGAAGGTCACTTTAGGAGCCTATAAATAGGTCTTCCCACCATATGTATGATTTATCCCCGAGAAAAAAACAAAGTTATCTTTCTCCCCATCTTGTTTCCTTGCTCTAACATTATTTCTATCTCTCGAGAAATTCTCTTATTTTCTCATACATAAGAGGGACTATCTCCTTTAGATCATCATTTAGCATCATTTTCAAAACGTTATCAGCACGAGTTTGCTCTAGAGACAAATCGAGATGGATGATGGTGATTTATGTCTTGCTGACTATGCAACCACACATAATATTCTTCAGGATAAAAGATACTTTTTAAGTTTAACTTTGACAAGTGGCAATGTGAGTACCTGATTCGTGGCGAGCTAAGTAGGTGTACCGGAATCAACAAAATTTGTATCCTGAAATTCCTAACGCCGTAGCAAAGCCACTGCAAAGATAGTGGTCTAGGTCAACACGGATGCTCTTTCTTCGTGAGAGAAGAGTTACAAGGGATCGAAATGGTGTTTACTTTGGATTTTAGATTTTGTGTAAAATGTTGTGTGGAAATGTTTGAAACTGAAACAAATTAAAATAAAAGTTAAAGGAGAACTTCCTTGAAGTCTCACACGGGGGCTTAGGGTTTTAAGTAAGCTAACATGTGCTCGGGTCTTTTTCCTCGCGTTGGGGAGGATGACATATAGTCATTTCCCAAACCGGATCTTCATTTAGCTTTAAAATCTAAACCCTAAGAGTTTTCCTCTTGAAAAATGGCATTCAATGAGCGTAAATGCTCTCAGATGGTAAGAACACACCTCCTAAACCTACCCTACAGTGACTAATAGGAGACAACTAAATGGGCATCAGTGGATCTAGTGATAAGTATCCACTAAACCCAAAAAGCTTGCCAAATACACTTTATGGAGAGCATGCCTAAGAGATTTAACCTAAGGTGAGAAGCAGGAACACAAATTGAAGGACCCCGACCCGGATTAACCTCATGAACCCGAGAGGACCTCCCGGCACTCTAATGGATATAGAAACTTTTCCTCAAAACCATCAAATAAAATCCATTGAGCGAACCCCTTTACAATCCTTAACATATCTTTTAGAAAATAATGCGGAAGCGAAGTGGTAAATTTTTTTTTTTCTTTTCTTTCTTTTTTTCAAACCCTTAGATTTTTCAGAAAAATTGGCCAGAGTTTCCTCTGTTTTTCGGACTTTCCCAAATTTACAAAACCTGATAAAAGCATTTAAAAACACTTCTAATCTTCCAATTTTCAACCTCCGTTTAGGACTCCTCATTCACAACTCAATCAACACAATATATACCATATACATTTATTCATTTCAATCACATCAAAACATTTAAAAACTTTCAATTCCATGCACATTTTTATCAAAAAATTTGGGCTGAAACGACTTAAACCGACCGCCTAGTTCATTTTCAAATATATCCATATATGCATATATACATGACAAATTATTCGACATATAAAATATGCAACTATTTATACAAAGGCAATCACATGCCGCTCTCACGGCCGACTCACCGCACAGAGGATACCACGGCCGCACCCGTCCTTCGTGATCTCAAAATATTTTTGGAAACATAAGGAAAAGAATGAGCTTAAAAGAGCCTAAAGTGGAGTGTACATTTTCATTAAGATAACATTTTCAATATATATCAAAATAATACATACTTATACAATTAAAATCAATTTATGCCTTAAATATTTATGCCTTAAACTTTCTTCTTTCTTTCTTTATAATAAATACTTATACAATTAAAATCCATTTATGCCTTAAACATTTATGCCTCAAACTTTCTTCTTTCTGATAATAAATACTTACAATTAAAACTCATTTATGCCTCAAACTCTTTCTTTCTTTCTTTCTTTCTTTCTTTCTTTTGACGTGAACCTGTGGGGATAAACACACCGAACAGCTTTCCGGCAATCGACTGGGTGAGGACACTTCACATTCCGCTACAACCACTACGCTGCTAAGAAACCTCACGCTTGCATAGGGTTCCGGGCCATAGCACCTTATCACGGTAAGGATAGTTACTCTAGACACCTAATTCTCCCCGCTTAGTAACCTATAACTTTAACTTCAAATCCTTACACGCTTAAGGTACCTCACGATATCAACTATAATACTATATGGGGTTAGGGTAATCCATTAGTAAAACATTATCAAAATACATTTATAAATCCATTTTAAACTTTTTACTTTATCATGAAAACTCATATATATATGCAAATATACATATGCATTTCTTTACACATTTTTAAACTTTCATAATACCTTAACATATGCATACATATATAATTTAGTATAAATATATTGATGCAAGATAAACATGTACATTAAATTTTTCATTTACATCAAAACTTTTCATTTAGGCAATATAAACATTTACATTAAACTTTTCATTTTAACATCAAAATCGTTCACTTTTAAGACTCAATTTGCAAAACATCATTTTTACACTCACAAACCATCGTTTCAATCTTGCTTCGTTTCGTCAATTCTGCTTCCCCGTCCGATAGTCTTTTCACCTTTTTTCAAGAAAAACCACAACTAACCATTAACCATAACTTCCATTTAATCCACCATACACATTCATTTTCACCCAACCACATCACATTCACTTAAATCCCATTTAACCATACTTAAAAAAAAATACATAATCAAGGAAATGACCAAATTACCTTTTTCTTTACAAAATGACCTTAATGCCCTCAATTCAAATCCTTTTCTTGTTCCTCTATGAATCTATTTTACTTAGGAATTGGAATCAATCCAATTGACTCTTCCAAATTCAAGTTATGGTGATTTTCATGCCAAACTAGTCATTTTACCGATTTACACTCTGGACTGCTGACATACCCATTTTCCCATGTCTTGACTCATATTTAATACTGGTTCTTTACACTCTTGAAACCAATGTGCCATGGGTTCTTCTCCATTGAATCACCTAAATCGAAGACCGAACTCACTTTACGTCCAAACAACTGGCTAATCTATGTTCAAAATCGAACTGTAATTTATTTGCACACGCCCTATTTTGAGCAAATTTTGGGCTACATAGAATCAGAATTCGAGGAACCTATTTCAGGAAGTTTGGTCTTACGAAGTCTATTTTAACCAGTGACTTGAATCACCAAATCGGATCTGAAATGAGCAAGTTATGGGCAAAGCAAAATGCACAAAGTCGGGTCAAACAAAAACAGAGCATTTCAGATACTGATCATTCATTTTAAAAATGACCGTATCGTGTTTCTCTTCCACTTTTTTTTTCTACTCAAACACTCAACCCACGTCTCGATACCCATTTCAAACATATCACACAAAATTCACTATCGTAATCCTAACAATTCTCACTTTCTTTTCAAAACCTAACCTAATCTCATTTCTTCCTCAATTGATATCAAAATCAGATCATTCAACCTAAATACCACTGGGCTCTAACATCCATACTAAAAAAAGTTTGATATTATATTATGAAAACATCAAACCAACAATTCACTTACTTTATCTTTTTCAAAGCCTAACCTAATCCTACTCTTTCTTCTCAATGGATATCAAAAATCATATCATTCAACCTTAACACACCAATTTAACATCCATACTGTAAAATTCAAGACATTAGATGAAAAACATCAAACCCTAACTTTCCTACCATTGTGTAACCATGCCTGTTCTTACAGTGGTTTCCTTGGCTCCTCTCCCTTGCTACCACTTGTAGGATCCAACATACCCTAGTAGTTTTCTGACTTGTTTAGGGTAGTATTGTTAAAAGCTAAATGGAAATTTTCTTCCTAAATAAAATTGTAGACCTGAATTAATATTAAAGACAAGATAAAGCGGTCTTTACCACTTGAGGACATAAATGGTACAATCATTGTTATATGCCAAATGACAGTAAATCAATAAGTTAGTGCGCTATTATGCGGAAATAGAGAAAAGATGGAATTGAAATTGAACACGGAAGGGCCATGCAAAATGGGAAAAGTTAAGCCAAATGATTTGCTCGCCAAACATGGCCTTAACAAACATGGGATGAAGAATTCAATTATCCCAAAAGGGAGAAACCAGAGAGAGGAATACAAAAGGAGAAAGTTAAGAGGTATAGGTGAAAGAGGAAGAAGAAGAAAGAGGAAGAAGAGAAGCTGCCAACCGCTGCAGCGGAACCAACCTCTGTGGGTATGATTCTATTATGGATCATATGAATTTTGTGTGGATTCTAGAAAAGTTTACAGAGTTCCAATTCAGGGTTTGTTAGGATTTCATCCCAATCAAAGATTTGTTGAAGGTAGTTAAAAACTCTAAATGCATAAGATATATGAAATCCTCTCTTAAGATCGATTCATGTTAATTGCAAGTAATCGAGTTAGGTGGTTTAGAACAAACCCTACCAAATCTTTTATAGTTTGTTTGTGTATAAGTTATAACCCATATTAGAATGGTATTGGGAGAAATGCATGGAAAGGTTTTGAAAGAAGATAAGAAGTGAAAGAGGATTTGAGTAGAAGAGAGTGTCAAGATTATTTGCAAATGGTTTTTGAAGTGTATATGAACTATAGAGTTGAATCAGAAAATATGGAAAACAAGAAAACAAACAATCCGGCATTTTTCGTGACATGTACCGGTACACCTTGAACATGTACCGGTACATGTTAGGTTCTGGTCATTTTTGGCCAACATGTACCGGTACATGTTAGACATGTACCAGTACACCCTTGTTCTGGTTTTCCAATTTTGACCAATTTTCGTATTTTAGCCATAACTTGCTCATTTCTTATCCGATTTGAGTGATTTAAGTGGCCAATTAAAATAAACTTCAAGTAGAACCATCCATATAGAAATAGACATTGTCAAATTCTGGCTCTAGGTGGTCCAAAAATTCACTCAAAGTGGGACCATGTGCAAGCCAATTCCTGCATTCGTTTGAACACATGAGGTCCAGTTTGCTTCTGACTGACGAGTTTCACAATATTCGACTAGTGATTCCAGTTGGAATAGAACCCTTTTTTAGCACCTTAGCTTTAAATTATTATGAGGACATAGTGTCAAAATATAAAAGTTAAGACCCCGGAAAATGAGCAATACAAACTGTCACTAGAAAAATCCAGAAAATGACTAGTTTGCAATGAAATGCCATAACTTTGCTTTGGAAGATCCGATTGATTGGATTCCAATTCCTAAGTAAAATAGATTCATAGAGAACAAGAATATATGAGTGAGGTGTGATTTCAGACATCATACCTTATGAGTATATGAAGTGCTATATGTGGTTGTGCCATGAAACAAGGAAAATAGTGAATATGTTATGTATAGAGGGAAACATGAAACATGAATAATGCATGAATATAGATTATACGATAAGATATGATAGGTATAAGTCATAAAGATATGATAGATATGATAGATATGTTTATAAAATATGATAGTCTAAAGTACACGAATGATAGGCACATATGAATTTAAGATTATATGACGTGAACATATGATTGTCATACATGAACGAATTGATGGAACATGCTAGGAACACATGGTAGAAAGGCATAAATGACAAGGAACATGGAGAGTAAGTAAGATGACAAAGATAGAATGAGAAATATTTGTACAAATGATAAGTACATATATGAAAATGTGAATGAGTAAAAGCTTCACATGATAGGAATATAGAAAGTACAAGAATAGCTAAATCACATAGAAATGTATAAATGATATAAAGAGATATGACTATATGTAATATATAGATATATGAGAACCGTAATATGAAACTGTATATGAGAATTTAATATATAGAGTAAAGTAATGATGTATATATGCATAAGCAATTATGATAACAATAGTTATTCATGCTTATGAAACATGCATTAAAATAATAAAGCCTGACATTCCGCTTATAATCAGAGAGTGGATAGATAGCATTGCCTTACAGTGAAGATACAAATAGCGCAAAGATATTCATAGACAGATATTGGAGGCCTGCTTTTGTCGATGATATAGATCCCGTTTGACTGGCCTGGCCCCGCAAGGGTCACTTCAATAGACAAGAGATCACGCCGCATGTGTTGATAGTACCTTCTCGCAATCGATAGCATATGACATGTGTCACCGGGCTCGCATACTGATGATACCTTTCCTGGGTATTAACTTACGTGAGATCACTGGCCGTACAGTGATAGTACCTTCGGGCAATATAGTTTCCGCATCCGCTTCTAAGGTATTTGCATGAAACCAAAAGAAACAGATATGTATAGAAGATATGACTCGATATGAGAAGACAGCACTCTATGCGTACGAAAATACAGATAATTACAAGAACAAGTAGTACAAAGATAAATTGATATGAAATAAGATAAGGAACATAAGAAAAGTAATGAAAGTACATAAAAAGCACAAAGTATATGATAGATAATATGAATGTAATGCTGAGAAAAGGCAAGTATGAATATATGTATGAAAAGTATAGATATAAACATATGCCAAAGAAGATAGAATAGAGACATGACTTCTACAATATGAAAAAGATTTAGAGATGTGCAGTTACATATGAAAGAACAGTATATGAAAAGTATAAGAATGTAGATAATCCATTGCAGATAGTATAAGATAGGTTAGCAAGGGAAATTTATAATTTATGACATGAAAGACAGGAAACTTGGTAAAGAACATGATACAAGAAATAAGATGAAATAGATCAAGTATACGAGAGTACAAGGGACAAGAAATAGTAAAAAGTATTTGTGATAGATAAGGAATGATATGATATACGTAATAGTACAACGAATGCAATAAAAGACATAGAACCGAAAGAAGAAAAAGACATATGACAAGCGTGAAAGATAAACACATGACAAGTATAGGAATATGCAGCATGATAAAGAAGATATAGAAATATGTGGTTAGAAAAAAAGTTTGACATGCACAGGAATATAAGATGATATATGAAATTTGAAGTTATAGAAATATGTTTAGAGATATATATAATGGTATGTATAAGCTTGTGATACGCCATTGGTGGTTGTCCATGCTTTTATGTTCACCAAGCGCAGAAAGCTTAGCACGGGTGTTCAAATCCGTAGGTACAGGCGTACACAAAAGGATGAAATGACATTCCACATCGCCATAGTTAAGGCCGACTGATAGAAGTGCTCACCAAAATACGCTTCCAATTCCATGTTTTGTAATAGAAAATGTACATGCATAGGTAAATGGACTTTGTATATGTGTATAGATTTTTTATGGACACCACCCTGGGTGGGTAGTTCTTGTATATATATATAAATGATTTTTGTTATTACAGAAATTGTTTGTATACTACAGGTACAAGTACAACTCTGAGAAAGAACAGGTCAATGAGAGTCCTAGTAAATATATAGTATAGATAATCGCGCTCGGACTTCGGTTCGATTCACAATCTGTCGGGCCAGATCGGGGCGGGAGCATGTAGAGCACTGAAAGTTTGAAGAAGGAGAAAAAAATCATCACATCTCACCTTCCTCCCCTTGCCAGCCAGGTTTTCTCCCCTCCTTTCTCTTTCTTCCCTTTCTTTTCTCTCTTTTCTTCCCTCTTTCTCTCATGACCCAGCCCTCCTATTTGAGCAAAGTTCATCTTTTGAATTTAGACTTCAATCTCTCACTTGCCAGCAATCAAGTAATTGTAACTCTCAAGTAATTCACTATGGTCCATCTCTACACTTTTGATTTTCATATCCCCTTTTGCTCAATTACTAATTTATCCTTATTCTCATACAAAATCCAAATATCCACATAATTCCCATACCAAAATCATAGAATCCATACAAAAAATCCTATAATTTTTGCTTGGCTTTCTTTCTTTCTTCTCTCTACGATTTGTTCTCCCTTAATTGAGACCAAATTTGGTCTTAAATCAAGCCTCTATCCTAGGGGCCATGTTTGGCTCTCAAAACCTTTCTTTTTTTTTTTTTTTTTTTGTTAAGTTTACTTTATTTCCATTTAAACCTAGGTTCTCTCTTCTTTGAAATCAATCAGTAATTCATTTTAACCCATAGCCCTTTCATCTATGACTTCTATGCCCCTTTTGGCAAAATTAGCAATTTATCCTCAAGTCTTGTACCGGGTCTCAAGCTTCCACGCTTCTCATTTAACTCACAAACATTGAAATTATGCTTACAAAATACCCAAACATGTCGAAGATCAGTTAGTAAATTTTGGGTGTTAAGTAATTCTCCTCTCTATAAGAATTTGGCCCTCGAAATTAAAACACTGTACTGCATCAAAGAGATGGGATAATGCCTCTTCATCATCTCCTCATGCTCCCATGAAGCCTTCTCATCAGATGACTCCTCCACAATATCTTCACCAATGAATAGTCTTGTCGCTGCAGAACTTGCCTCACTAGTCGAGATCTGCACCCGTTCCTCTCGTATGTTATCCCTCCCGATTCCACCCGGTTGCTCTGTCAATACATGTGAAGGGTCTGGTATATACTTGCGGAGCATAGAAACATGGGAGTCATCGTGAATGCGATCGAGCCGATGGCAACTCCAATCGATATGCCACCTCCCGAATCCTCAACACCTCCAGACGGTCCAATATACCGTGGACTCACTTTCCATTTCCTGCAAATCTAATGCCCTTCCATGGGAACTTCAAAATACCCATGTCCCCTACTCGAACTCTAGGGTCCCGACTCGCGATTGTCCGCATAACTTTTTCTCGTCTGGTCCGTGCAATTTTCAAATCTATCCCTTATAACTTTGATCTTATCACAAGTCACTCGACAATTTCCTGATCTACTAATTTCCTTTCAATTCACCCGTCTCCCAACATACCGGAGTGCCCACATTTCCGCCCATAAAGAGCTTCTCCCAGGTGTTATTTACACCAATGTCGCAGTGATAACCTGTTAGTTATATGCGAACTCCATCAGAAGTGTTCCTTAGTATGATACATCTTTTGTGCTTCCCTGATGCATAGCATAAGCTGAGTGAAACGGGCTTCCTCCATAATCTCTCACATCTCATATCCACACACAACCTCCGTCCTACGACCACTGCATCATCCTCTCTTTCAATGATAAATCCCTCGTTGCTCCATTTACTCACCTCTCAACTTCACTGACCGGATCCCTAATCCGGCTCAACTCGTCTTCCATCACAGACGACATGAAATGGCCAACAAAGATCAACTGTTAGTTCCAGTCCCACACCCAAGGACCTCAATTCTATGAGTCGAGGAAGATGCACGACCCTCAAGTGCGAGTATAGGAACCCAATGTGGTACATTCATAATCCTGATCAATTAATCCATCTCCTCTGCCTCTACGTCATCCTCTGCTGCAAAATGACACGCAAGCTCTTATGATCTGTAAAATCCTACAGGGCACTCCATATAAGTAATGCCTCCATATCCGCAAGGCAAATACTACGTCTGCTAGCTCAAGGTCGTGTGTAGGATAATTATGTTCATGCTTCTTCAATTGCATAGAAGCATATGCAATCACCTTGTCATTCTGCATTAATACACAACCTAGGCCTTGCCTAGAGGCATCACAATACACTGCAGCCTTCATCCCGCCCGATGGAAAGCGTGGCACTGAGCCGCAGGTCACCTTCTCTCGCTCATCGAAATTCACGACAAGCCTCCTCGAATTTACAAAAAGTCAGCCTCTTCTCATAATCTAGTCAAAGGTGCATCTATCTTCAAAACTTCAACGAACTTACGGTAATACCCCCGCCAAACCCAGAAAACCTTTATCTGTGAACACTCAGAGGAGGTTTGTGGTAATTCAGTGATAGCTTCGACCTTTACATCCACCAGACCCCAAAAAACGCAGGTCCTGGGGTACATACACACAAACCTAAAACTGACACTTACTAAGTTTAAAGACATAAACCGATGTCTCGCAATGTTTGACTATCCTCAAGTGCTTTGTATGTTCTTCTCTGATCGGCTCGCATAGATCAAGATATCGTCAATAAACACGATAACAAACCGATCGGGGCAAGCGCCGAAAAACTCGTTCTCATGAGATCCATAGTCAGCATTCGTAAGTCCAAAATGGCATGACTAGAAACTCAAAATGCCCAGACTGCGGTTCACGTTGTCTTGGGAACATCCTCTCATCATGAAGTCTCAAATCTTGTCCAATTCACTCCATCAAATCAAGGCTCATGACAACATCTTTGCAGCCTTGCATCAAGCCATTAGCATCCTTAAAGTGAAAAACCCATAATGCCCTTCACCTTAGCAAAATTACATTTATATCTTAATCTATCTTTCTTAACATATTAATTCTAACACATTCATTAGGGTATTTAATCACTTCCAATTGATTAAAATCAATGGAACCTCAACTTTTCCATACTTCTCCTAAGGTGGTCAAATCCTACATGTCACACATTCATAATTATTTCTTCAATTTCTTCCATTTTCTTTCAATAAATTATATTTGATAATTCATCCAATGTCATTGATTTACTTAAACTAAATCAAACCAATGCATTTCCACTAAACCCTTTCTGGCCTAACCTCTCATCTCATTTTCTATTCAACTTTTAATTCCATTAATTCCATTAATTCCTTCAAGCATTTCAAGTAATGTCATTAAATCAATTAAAACCAATCAAACAACATCACTTCCATTAACATTCAAGGTTGACCTAAATTGACAATCCTTATAATCTCATTCTTAATTTCTTGGCAAAATCAACCTAGATCATGTCAATTAATACTAAGCCTTAATATAACTCAGACATGAAGGTTTAGATAAATAATCATAAAGCCACAGTACTTCTTGGAACCTCCTGAACCGTTGACCACGCTCGTTTTACGTCTTTGTACGTAGCACGGGATTTCAGGCCATGCTCCTGCGTCTAGTACGGCCTCCTCTTTACTGGCACCGTGTATTAGTATGAAACATCTCAGCTCTTTTGTGGTCCAAATCTCTGGACTAAGACCTACGACCAAACCTCTTACTGGTCTTGTGACTTCGTCCTCCTATAATGGGACGTAATAAAATGAGCACTGAAAAACTCAGTTCATAATCATCAGTGTGTGTCCCCACCTCCGGCCTAAGAACTCCTCGGCCTTAGCATCTCTGTAGCCGAATTTGGAACAAACTAATCTGTAAACTCTTCCTTGAGCCTTGGACACTCCCTCTGGCTGTCTCCTCTGAAGCCACTCCACCATCTAATACTCTGTCGGAAGTAGGAAAAGCCGAAAAAAGTGGCCGTCTGCTCCTCTGCCTGCTTTGCATCACACTGGTAAGGCTTGGCTCATTTCCTCTAACCATGGCTGAAGCCTTTAGAGGTCTCGATCCATCATCTGAATTACGTGCCCCCAGCTTCCGCCCCTCTACATAAACTCTCACAGGCTCTCGAAACATTTGTAATCACGATTATTAAGGCGAGCCATCTGCTCTAAAGTATCTGTCCTCCACGACCTCGGAGGCGGTGGTTGCTACGTGCGTAGTGGCTGCAGAGGCATAGGGTCACTATGTACTTGTGGGCGGAGGGCATGCTAAACTCATCAACATGTTCCTCGGTTAATTAGTACTAATGCCTCGGAGCTCTCCACAGTGGCGAATTCGACCTCGGCAGCCTTATTTTACGTAATTCAACATTTTAATATGTCGTAACTGTATTGCATATATGATTTTAATCACATAAATAATTTATGCTGAATTTTAAAATAAAACATTAAAACAATCATATGAAAATAAAATTTTCAAATCTTTATAATTTTCATCGTGGCTCACGATACCCGTTGAAGAACCACAGGCCGAATTAACCTCATAAGCAGGGACGTCCAGACACTCCAATGGATATAGACTTTTTCACCAAACCATCCAGGAAATAAAATCCATGGAGCGAACCCCTTTACAATCATTAACATATCTTTTAAAATAATGCGGAGGCAGTGAGTAAATTTTTTTTTCTTTTTCTTTCTTTTTCTTGCCATGATTTTAGAGAGAAAAGTGATTTCCTACATTTTCGGACTTTCCCAAATTTACAAAACCTGATAAAAGCATTTAAAAACACTTCTAATCTTCCAATTTTCAACCTCCGTTTTAGGACTCCTAGATCACAAACTCAATCAACTTTTAATATATCTGCCATTTATTCGTTTCAATCGTGAAACATTGAAACTACTTGATTCCCGTACATTTTTATCAAAAAAATTTGAGCAGTCGGTTAAACGGAGCCACTTTAAGTGATTCGTTTTCAAGGCCTGTATTATCCATATATGCATATACGTGACTGAGTGTCTGTGACATATAAAATATGCAACTATTTATCTGATGTATTTCGTCGGATACTCTGTTTGCATACATCTGGAGATCTGAAAATATTTTTGAAACATGGAGAAAAGAATGAGATTTAAAAAAGAAGCGCATGAGTGTACATTTTTAAATTAAAGATAACTATTTCCAATATATATCAAAATAATACATACTTATACAATTAAAATCAATTTATACATAGAAACATTTATACCTTAAACTTTCTTTCTTTCTTTTCTTTATAATAAATACTTATACAATTAAAAATCATTTATGCCTTAAACATTTATACCTCAAACTTTCTTTCTTCACGATAATAAATACTTATACAATTAAAATGGTACATGCCTCGAAGCAACAACAACAACTTTAACAACAACTTTCTTTCTTTTTGATGGAACCAGAGGGATAAACACAAAACAGTTCAGATGTGTGGCGGTGAGGGACAGTCGCGTGAGTCACCTTCCCACTTCTGTGCGGAGAAACTCAACTTTGCATAGGGTTCGATCCTGCCTGTATCCGTGTAAGGATATTACTCTGACACACAATTCCCTCCTCTGAGTTAGTAACCTATAACTTTACCCTCCCAAATCCTTTACGTTGCAGTGCTGCCGTAGATATCGGTCATGCAGTCTAATATGAAGTTTGGTGGCAAATCGGTAAAACATTTATCCAAAATACATTTATAAATCCATTTAAATCCTTTACTTTATCATGAAAACTCATATATATGCAAATATACATATACGTGTCTACACATTTTAAACTTTCACAATATAACATATACATACATATATAGTTAGTATAAATATATATATTGATGCAAGATAAATAAGTCTTATTAAATTTTCTCATTTACATCAAAACTTTCATTTAACAATATAAACATTTACATTAAACTTTTCATTTTAACATCAAAATCGTTCACTTTTAAGACTCGAATTTGCAAAACATCATTTTTCATGGGTTCACCTGCCAGTCTTGTACTTTCTAATCAATTCGTTTCGAGTACGATAGTCCTTTTCACCTTTTCCAAGAAAAAACCCGCAGTAACCATTAACCGCTTGCGTTTTATCCATATACATTCATTTTCATAGTGCATCACATTCACTTAAATCCCATTTAACCATACTTAAAAAAAAAATACATAATCGAGAAATGACCAGTGCCTTTTTCTTTACAAAAATGACCTTAATACCCTCATGTTCAAATCCTTTTCTTGTTCCTCTATGAATCTATACTTGCTAGAAAATGGGATCATTCAAATCATTCTTTAAATTCAAGTTATGGCATTTTCATGCCGACTAGTCATTCTGGGTTTACACTGTGGATGTTTGACATACCCATTTTCCCATGTCTTGACTCCATATTTAATGCTGGTTCTTTACACTCTTTTGAAACTAATGTGCTAAGGGTTCTTCTCCAATTGGAATCACCCAAATCAAAGCACCAAAAAAACTCCTTTCTACGTCCAAAACAACAGGCTAATCTATGTCCAAGAACCAAATTTGGCTTGCTGTAGCCTGCAAAGGCAAATTTTAGATACATAAGATCAGAGTCGGGAACCTATTTCGGGATGTTTGGTTTCTGCCAAGTCTATTTTAACTAGGGACTTGAATCCTCAAATCGGCGGATCTGAAATGAGCAAGTTATGGCCAAAAATCTTTGTGGCAGCCCCAAAACCCAGGAGATAAGTTGACCACCGAGATCAACCAGCGGGCTAAGTGGATGTCGGGTTAGCAGTACACTTTAGAAAATCGGGCGAGAACACTCCTTTATGGGGCTCTACCCAATTACCCAGTGCACATATATCTGTCTCAAGCAGGTCCAATATATACAATATACTTATCCAATAAGCCCTTGGGCTGTGATGCTACGATGTACATACTGACTATGGAAACCAACTAGTATACCAGTATAGTTAAGGTTAATATGTTGTACACTCTTATAGCTCAATGCATACTCATCTGGCGCGTAAGGGGTTCTAATGCATGTAACTAACCACCAAGCCATTCCGGCATAATACGATAAATCTCTAGGACGAGCCCCGTCCTCTCTGCCCAGCTCCCATTGCACATGAAATAAAAGGGATCCCACGGCGGAGTGTGAAACAAACTTCGATAGGGACTACAAGTAGAGTACACTCTATCTAAGTGCGTGCAATGATATTCAAAGTAAACACACATTCAACAATCAAAGTGATCCTACTTGAATGTCTACATGACAACTTCGGATCCGGGGTCCTCCACCAGAGCTCACTCTCTTCTAAGCCTGTATGAGTATCATTTTGTGTGATGAGCAGCCCTCAGGTAGTATATATCAATTGGGCGCTCTAAATGTGATATATATTAATTGTTATGGACTACTCAGATGAATAAACATATCGTAGGCACTTTCAGAAGCGGTTGATATATTGGCTGGTTTGTGGACTACTCTCCAGGTGAATAAATATCCCAGTGGTAGCTCAGAAGCGGTTGATATATTTAGTTTACGGACTACCCTCAGAACCTTGTTTCTCTAGACTCATCTCATGCACTCATTCATATTTCTAGGATATTCAGTGCATATGGAATATGCCAGTTCAATACGATCCCCAATCACATGCGAAATATATCCAACATGAATATACTGCATAAATGTCAAATCACTAAATATGTTATGTAGTTATACAACTCTTATATCACATGAAAGTGGCTTTCAGCTTGGGCTAATGATCAGCTTCGTCTCCAATGACTACACAATTATATTTCACATAATTATGATATATCATTAATACATAAAGCTTATCAGTAACATTTAAAATCATCTCGAACTACAGACACAATTATATTTTATATAGTATGTCATTATATTAACACATTAAATTCATGTATTAACTATTTAATTCCACACAACTCGAGCCCATTCATTTCATGATTCAACGCACCATAACTCTTAGACTGATTCTTATCCATTCCTGGCCAGGGAGGCGATTTGAGTCCGAAGCGACTTGATGTTGTCACGAAGGCCACAGTCAAGCCTGGTTCCACCTTTTGACAAAATTTCTTCTACATTTCCTATATTATAAACGCAAAAGTATAATTTATGGAATAAGTGCTGATACAAGCTCAGTGATTACTATCTGCATTTGTCGAAAGTCTAATATTTCAGTTAGGTCAGTGTTTTGGGACAGATCAATAACCCATTCAGGCATGTTCAGCCTATATTCTCATTTATTTAATGTTTGAAATTAAAAACACCCCGAAGCATTTTTGAACCCGGCGATCACGGTGGTGAAAATTCCCCGAGAAATCCTAACAATTCGGTCCCATGTTTGGGACGATCAAGCGCGACTTCTCAGCGCCAAGCCATGCAGCTTGTGGAAAAACCCTTAAAATGGGAATAAAACACAAGTAGGAGAAAATCCTACCTCGAGGTTGAAGAAACTCACGATCCGGGAAGTCCGCAGCGTGCTTTGTCCCACGTAGAACATTTCCTTCTTGCCACGGCTGCCTGTATGATTGGATTCTGTAACAAATCTAGAGAGAAGCTTAGCTTCTCAAAAATTAATTAAGCTCTCTTGGACCTAAAAAAATGGCTTCCCACGGTTTCCTTTTGGCCTCATGTAGAAGAAGGGAAGCTATTCACATTTTGTCTATAGCAACTTAAAATCCAAATTCCGCGATACGTTGTCTCTTTCAGTTTGACATTATTCTTCGTAAAGTGTTTTAAATCATTTACCCTTTCGTACCATTTATGGTACGCGGTACATCCACATCTCTGACTTCCGTCGCATATCGAAAATCGATTTCTTTTGAACGCGCGTCTGCTCGAAAAAGCGTTATGAATCATTTGTCTCTGACCAAGTGCGAAATTTTACGTGCTAACTTCGTTGGCGAGGCGATTCGGCGGTGCAATCCGTTTTGTCATCGAAGTCCGAGGAATTAATTAGGATTTGCGGTAATTACGCATTTTGTAATCAAAATTACGATTTTGCCCTGATAAATTGGAATTTCTGGTCTTGTTCTCCTCCTTAAAGGAATTTAGATGCAAAAATTCAAGACAATCTCTCGCACTCACATGCATGCGGCGATGCATTTGTCTTGTCTGCTCTGGTAATCATTTATAATGTTAAATGACCCGAACCTACGTGCCTTCATCCCTATATGAGAAGGGGATGACGCATCGTGTCCTGCTCTAAGTGGACTCCTCCACTCCTGGTCCGCCATAGCCTCTCATTAGCCTCGTGGTCTTGTGTAGCAAGACAGATATTTATCAACAGTAATACATTGGTCCCTCATATCAAGGTCATCCCGTGTCGACCTCGTCGCCCCGATCATGTGTTTGGATGCGGGTGCATAATTCGGAGCATGCTGAGTGAAACTCTCGTGGACACTGTCATCTTTGGCGATAGCATGTAGGTGCGCTACGGTGTCCCTATCCTCTCGATATCTCGAAAGGTCCGATGAACCCTCGCGAAAGCTTCCCAGCTCGTGGGACAGCGACCCTCCTCTCCAGGATTCACCTTCGAAGCGTGATCACTAACCTCCGGGCATAAGGGTCCTAGCACATCTACATAGCTCTTACACGGGCTACGGCGGGTGAAGGCAGCCTATTGTATCCAACTCACCTTCTGGTGTCTCCTAGCCCAGTGGTCCAAGAGACCGTGTTGGGCTCTCTCCCACCTCGGTCCCGACATCTTGATGATCTACATGGCCTCCCAGTCTATTACCTCATATGGTACCATTCGTATACTCGCTTGTTAACTATTGTTGTAGGCGAATTCCACTAAGGGCAATTGCTCCTCTACCCTTATGACCCAGGACACATGTTCGCAACGTGCCCTCTAACATCCGTATGTAATCCCATACACGTAACTTCTATGACCACTTGCCCGGGTGTGTGCCGTAGCTTTCTCAGGTCTTGATCAGCGACAATCGATGAATTTGTGACTCATCCACATGTCGGCGATGATCGACAACGATAGATTACACCACCCTAGGTCCTGCGGCTGCGCTGCGCCGAATTACGATCGTCACGGCTTGACCCACACTGCATTTGCCCGGCGATCGTCTTGTGGGGTGTGCGCACCGGCCAACTAGTTCCTCTTACCGTGCTAGGGTGTGGAGAAAATAGGCGCATACTCTCATGTCTGTTAATTTGCTTTAGGTTGCATTGTCCCCAAAGTCTTCAGGATCCACCTGCAGGGCAATCCCGTCCTTTCGTGCCCAATCCACATTACAACGTCTGAAACTAGCGTGAAGCAGAAGTCTTCTGCCTCATCCGAACAGGAGAAAGCGATCCTCCCTCTTGTTACCAGCAGGTATCACGGAGTGTTCCAAGTATCTCAATCCTACTCTCGTGGTCGAGTGTCCAGTGGAGTCCATATCGTGGCGAGAATCTCTCATCACGCGAATGGACCATTGCGATCCATTCGCATCCTCTGTAATACCCGGTAATCCCGAAAACTACCTATCTCGAAGATTGACATTCGGTCTCTCGAGCTCATCTCACATCTCGACCTTCTCAGGTCGATTGACCTTTCTGATGCGACACCCGTGTCCCACCGAAAAATCTCTCCTCGATGGCTAAACTCACACTCACTTCCAGACTTGGCATTGCAACTGATGGTCTCTTAACATCTGTAAAACAATCCTCAAGTGATTCTCTCCTTCTCCACTCGGCGGGAGTAGATCGAATGTCATCTGCCAGAAGCCGACAAGCGATCTAAATGGGTTGGAATACCCTATGCGAGATCCATGAATCTTTATGCGATACGTCCAATCAAAAGAGCATCCGCAGTAAACTCAAAGTGCCATGCTGATCTAAACGTTGTCTTAGGGATATCTTGTCTCCTGACCCTCGGTACAGTGGTAGCGCTTGGTGAAGAATTAAAGGAGTAGACTCGCTCACTGGTAAATCAAATAAATCATCAATCCTCGGTAATGAGTACCGATTCTGGATCATAACCCTGTTCAACCGTCTATAGCCAATTCACAGTCGAAGGGTCTTGCCCCTCTTCTTCGCTAGAACAGAAGCGCCCATAGCGAGTGCTCGATTCTAATAAACCCCCTTGTCCAGTAAGCTCTTGTAGCTGGACTCACGAGTTCCTGCCGACTTCAGCTAGGGTGCCATCATCTGGATCGTAGAGATGGGTTAGATACCGGTGTAACAATTACCAAAGTCCCTGCCCTGTGTGGTAGTCCAGTGGCTCTATCTCGAGCATCACACCACTGCTTACTACTGGTGAGATCCAGGTCGACTCTACGTGGTCCTCTAGGGTGGGCTCACTAATATTATCATCTCTGATATGGACTCGTATGCGTAGAGACGAAATGTGATGTTTGTCCCTGAACTACCTCACAGTGCAGATTACAGTATAGGCGGTAACCCTCCTACGCTCTGATCGATAAGCAGTCTTATTAAGCTATCGACTGATCATCCTCAGGATAGTATCGAAGGCTACGACATGTGTGTGTGGGTCCACGGCGGGTAGGAGTCCCAGGATCTCTAACTTCATGACCTGGAGCCTATCATTCTTATTCTCAGCCCTGTCCCTGGGAGATTCACGTGCTTGACTCCTCTGGGTCTAAGAGATCTTGCCCATTTCCACCATATATATGGGCCTCATTCTACGCTAGTCTTATTTAACTAGTCTAATCAGGGTTGCGATCGGAGGTAATCTCATGGCCTCTGTACTTTCACGATCTGCATGAACGATGGTCTGCCTTATGGATCTCTTCCCTGCAATGATAATGGAGGATGATCGATCCCAAACCTGCAGTTCAGGATCTTCACATGTCACCACATGCTATACCCCAGCTGGGTAACATAGCATTCAACATGTGCCTGACTTTCGGCAGAGTCCATTGATGTGCGGTGTGCTGGCGGAGTGCCGGGTGGGCATTCTCTACGTCCTCGCCCTCTACTAATATCTTACATTGGTCATGGCAGCACGATTCATGTAATTTTCATTTGATCCCCAACTAGCAATGCAGATGCCAATTACTAATAGACTTGACAACCTGAATGCCAGTTCATTTTCTAAGTGGCGCTAAATTTCAACCACCGATTCATTTATACCAATGCGGGTTACAACTTTATTGTCATTTGATCTCCAATCTGGGTCATAATCCTAACATAGCATTCACCCTTTTCAATCGCGTTACCATGCATATTATGTTCTACGCAACTACTGCGCAATCACCATTTCAAATGGTAGTTGAATCTATCACAAATATCTCTAAGGCATAACCTTGACCGAATACTTAATCATACACATAACTAGGTGTTATGCGATCAATTCCAGCGTTTGAAATATTGTTTTATTTACAATTTATTTTCAAAATTTTATTTTTGAAAATTTTATTCGAAAATTTTATAAAAATTTATTTGATTTTTATTTAATTTAATAAATATTTTTTTAAGTGCATTTTACAATGAACGGTGTTCATTTGAGCGACTCGAGAGTAGCGGATGAATGGGCGAGTACACCAGGTGCGCTACCCCGAGCCCCGGCCAGACGCGCGCGCCCAGCTTGCAGCAGCCAGCGCCACCACACACTTTGCGCACTGCGCTTCTTCTTGCTTTTCGCCCGCGCGCGTATGGCGCCGCCGGCTTGCCCGTGCGCTGTCGCCTGCGCGCCCAGTACGCTTCGCCACAACGGCGTAACCGCGCCGCGCCGCCCATCCGCCGCCCAGCTGCCGCCTTAGCGCTAACCACGCCGGCACGCCACGCTTCCTTGGCGCTGTACTTGCCGATTCGCCCGACCACGCGCGCCAATGCCCTGCGGCGCCAGCTCCTGTCTGACCTCTGCAGTGTGATTTCGACCATCTTTGCATCAAAAAAAAAATTACCATTCTTGATAAATATGTTTTTTTCCCTTATTCGATATTATGAAAAATCACTAAAAATCTAATCATTTTTCATACTCATAATATTCAATATGTTTATAAAATTTATTAACCTTACTTTTCTTAAATTTCCTCCCGATAATTTGCAATTTGTTTACCAATTTTCTTGACTTAGAAAATTATTTCGCTGCACAATAAACTAAATAAATTTATAAGAATTTATTCTTTTTATTTTTCTTTTCCAGGTTTGTACCTTTGTACAACTCGACATGGCCTACAGTTTTCCACAAGCCCATGATGTCCAAAGCCCATTTGCTTTGTCGGACACGTTACGGACCATTTTATAAAATTTTCTAAACCAACTTGTTCTCACTAATCCTAGTGTTCAACGACACAGTTTTATTTGTCTAAGTGCATCCTTAAGCACAATCCAAACCATAACCACATGATCAATCAGCATGTTATAAACATCAATCATACCATCTATGATCACAATCAAAACACATCACAGTGTTCTAATTTCTCTCGTGCGCTGGAGTAATCTCATACTAACCTACATCATACCACATCGAGTGGTGATGGATACCAACAGAGCTCCTAGTTGTTGTGCCACCTAGCTCTGATGCAAATGTGCCCCCAGGCACAGGGGTCGTTGACTGGTCGGCAGCGGAATACAAGTGGATGTCGGGTTAGCAGGCACGGCTAATCGGGCGGGGCCTGCCTTTGTGCGGGAATCTACCCAATCTGATACTGCATATACATCCCCAGCTTGATCCAAATATACTCTGATATATATCCAACTCTGACCACTTGGGCCTGGCTTGATACTCAATGTACATCATAAAGCTATGGAAATAACTATATCTTAATAGTTACAAGAGTTAATATTTTTACTCTTAAACAATACATATATTAAGCACAAGGGTTCTAATACATGTACAACCACCAGCCACGCGTCAGAACTTTTCTTGGTAAATCTCAGGGCTGAGTCCTCTACTTGCCTTCCACTGTGCACAGCCAAAATAAGGGGGATCCCACGACAGGGTGTTAAACTCAGTGGGAGATTTAACCCTAAATTGAGCTACTGTAATCAAGTGCGATTACAATGTTAAAAGTAAACACATTAAATGATGCATGATCCTACTTGAATGTCTACATGACCAGCTGGATCAAAGTCCTCATAGACTCTCTGCTTTTCCTTCTAAACTTGTATGAAATTATCATTTTATTAGTGGGCAGCCTCAGTGAATATATATCAATTGGTATTTCAGAGCTGATTGATATATATTAATTTAATTTATGGACTACCTCAGATGGATAAATATCAAGCGGGCCACTCGAAGCCCGGTTGATATATTTATTTAGTTTGTGGACTACCACTCCAGATGAATAAATGTCAGCTTGTAGCGCTCAGACGGTTGATATATTATTTAGTTTGGACTACCCTCACGAACCTTGTTTCTCTAGACTCATCAATAAACTCATTTCTATGTCTAGGATGTTCCGGTGCATATGGAATCATAATATGCCGAGTTCGTCTGATTACAATCACATCAAATATATCGACATGAATATACTACATAAATCAAATCCTGATCATGTGTTATGTGGTTATACAACTGTCGCATAAAGTGTAAGCTCTGAGCAGGCTGTGATCAACTCATCTCCAATGACCTACACACACAATTATATTCACATAATTGTGACCTCATCATTAATAGCAGCTTATGCATTAACATTTTAAAATCATCTCAAGGCACATAAACACAATTATATTTTATATAATTATGTCATTATATTAACACGTGAAATTCATGTATTAACCTATTTAATTCCACACAGCTCAAGCCATTCATTTCAGTTGCAGCACCCAACACACTTGGACAATTCTTATCCAATTCTGACTATAGGGACTGATTTTGCGGTCCAGAAACCTTGATGGGCTGTCACGGGCGACCTGAAAGTCATTTCTCAGTTCCGCCTTTTGGGTCCGAATTTGCCATTTCACTATATTCATAAACACCAAAGTAATTTATGGAATAAATTATGATACCAAAACTCCAAACAGTCCCACCGCATCCACGGTGTCGAGAAGTCCAAAAATATTTCATGATTCGATGCCCATGTTTTGGGTGATCATATTCAGGCATGTTCCATACAAATACGTTATTTAAACCATTTTGGCCAAGTCAAAACACTGAGCAGCCCCACAATTTACGGTCAGGATGTGAAAAAATTCCCCGAAATCTAACAATTCGGTCATGTTTTGAGGACCGTCATTCTTTCCAACGTGCCAGAAGCCGCCAAAGCGTGACAGCCCAAAAATGGGAATAAAACGCGTAGAAAATCTCTGAGGTTTGAAGCTGCGGTCTGGAGGTCACTTGTGCAACCTGTCTGTGTCAGGCCATTTCTCTTATACAAGAACATGTGAATTCGGTTGTAATCTAGAGAAAGCTTGCAGCTTCTCTCTCCCAAAATAATTCGGCTACTGGACCTAAAAATGGCTTCCACAGTTTCCTTGCAGCTCTATGTAGAAGAACTATTCCTATTTTGTCTATAGCAGCAAATCAAATTCACAATACCCATTATGTCCTCTTTCTCGAGTTTGACATTAACATATCCTCAAACGTTATTTCATCGTTCTCTGCTCATACAGGTTATGAGTACGTGATGCATCTTATATCTGTTTCGTCGTCGAAAATCGATTCTGGCGAAACCGCGATGCCTCGAAAAACGATGTGTCGAATCCCATTTGTCACCGACCGGTGCGAGAATTTCGTCTTCGCCCAGATTTGAGGCGGTCAGCCGGTGCGTCGTTTGTCATCAGGATCTAGGGGTGATGGTTTTCAACGATGGTAAAATTTTTAGTAATCAAAGTACGATTTTGCCATATTCAGAGGTGATTTCTGGTCTTACAAATCGGTGATCAAATAAGTAACATTTCTATCTGGGAGGCTATTGAAAAATGACGAATGTGTTTCTCTTGGCTTTTTTATTCATGGCTCAATCCCAATATTACTCATTTAATAATGTCACTTTAAAATTCACTATCAAATCTAACAATTCCACTCGCTCTTTAAAAAGCACTAACTAAAAATCAGTTTAAACACCGATTGATGTCGAAATCATTTATCATTCGACCTTACATCTGGCCCAGATTCTTTTTATCAATACCAAGAAAAGTCAGGCATTCAGATATGAAAAACGTAAACTAACAATTCCTCACTTTATTTTTCAAGCCCTAACCTAATCCATTTCTTTCTCAATGGATATCGAAATAAATATAAATTCAGCCTTAAATCATGGATTTAACATATAAGGAAAATTCAAGACATTAGACATAGAAAAGCATTAAATACTAACTCCTTGTTAAAAGCTTCCGCACATTCTTGGTTTCCTTGGCTCTCCTGCTTTCTACTTGTGAAGCGGAAACTTGAAGAAGGAGAAAAAAATCACACATCTCACTTCCTCCCTTGTACAGTTCTCCCCTCCTTTTCTCTTTTCTTCCCTTTCTTTCTCTACTTTTTCTTCCTCTTTTCTCTCATGTTGAACCTCCTCTATTTTGAGCAAGTTCATCTTTTTAGTTGGACTTTGACCCTCACACTTACCCATGATTGCAGACATAGCTCTTGTTAATTCTTATGTATCTATGACTTTTTGATTTTCCTTATCCCACTTTTGCTCGATTACTAATTTATCCTTATTCTCCTTACAAAATCGAATATCCATACAATTCCATACCAAAATCATAGAATCCATCAAAAAAAATCCATACCTTTTGCTTGGCTTCTCTTTCTCTCTCTACGATTTGTTCTCCTTAATTGAGACCAAATTTGTAGTGCTTAAATCAAGCCTCGATCCTTGAAGCCATGTTGGCTCTCAAAAACCTTTTTTTTTTTTTTTTTGTTAAGTTTCATTTTATTTCATTTAGGTCCTTAGGTTCTCCTCTTTTTGAAATTAACTTGGCGTAATTCTATTTAACCCATAGCCTTTTTCATCTATGACTTCTATGCCTTTTTGGCAGTACAATTTTATCCTTAAGTCTTGTAATTTTGGGTCTCTCGTTTCCCGTTTCTCATTTAACTTCATAAACATTGAAATTATATACTACAAATACAAAGCAATGTCATTGCTAGGAGTAAGTACAGTGTTACCTGAAATACCCATAAATCGCTATGAAAAGCATGAGTATCACGACTTATCTATCTTAAACTAACACCAGGCCTTCCCGCTTCAAGGATGATGGGGTTTTAGCCAGACATCCCTTGATTTGTCATCATCAAGGGGTGTTTGGCTTCTGAAAAATACAGAAAATGAAGGAGAGGAGAGAAAATCACCGACGGTAGGAGAGGCTTGTTGATTTTCTTGATTGATTGATCGTTTAGCGAAGATTGATTGAAATTACAAGCTTGATGCGAAGGCTTGTTGGGTACTTAGTAACAAGGAAATTACAACTATGTACAAATAAACCAAGAATTACATCGAGGAAAATTTGCTGGCCAAACAAAAAGGTTAAGCAGTCAACGACAGAGTGCGGGGCAGTGTTGAAATTTATGACCTCCTAGAAATTTGCGGGGTTAAATTTTCGCAACTAAATTCCATGCCTTCTTTCTCTTTGCATTTGCTCCAAATCTCCTCGATTCGATCATGCATCTTAATTTGGCTCGAGTTCATGTTTGAATCGGATTGAAAGATAAAAGTATTTAGTAGCACATAAAACTCTTAAATAACTTTACAAAATGTGATCAATAACCAAAGCGGGCCTTGATATGTCGATTGGGTTATTAAAAAAGTTGATTAGTACACAAAAGTGCAGCTTTGCAAAACCCGAACAAATAGCCTTGTTGGGTGCTAATCCTCTGACCGACACATTGCTGGTCCAGTAGCAATGTGATAAAAAGAAGAAGATCATGCGGGCTATGTGTCTGAGGATTAATGCGTTTCAAAAGATGTGTGTATAGTAATGTCTTACCCTCAATATGAAAGATTGGTTCTGCATAAAAAACCTGACTTGGGAGAATAATGCCATACAAGGGACAAGTTTAGAAGCGGTGTTCATTTCCAAAGAAATCCTTTGAACTTCCACGAAATCTAGAGTGTTTAGGTGATCGATTTTTACGATAAAGCGCTAAGCTTCTCTCCCCCTAACGAAGCTCGCGTGCCTTAGGCTGAGCCCGGCCTTAATGGAACAGGTTCCACTCTTGTTTCACGCTTCTATTGTATTGCTGGTGCAATCTTTGAGAACTTCGATTTCACGAAAGTCAGGTATAACGAGGGGATCCACCGTGGCTCCCGACAGCTAAGGTTTGGGCATCAAACCAAAGGATCTTTCAACCACTAACTCATAGAGTTTCACCCGGACTTCGAATGGTTGAGAATCAGCACCTGACTGTTAAACTCCACCCATCCACCCATGTACTTGAGCATTGATCGGTGGCTCCAAACCAGTTGGTTGGGCGCGGGCTTCAGAGGACTGCGTAGACCCTCGGGCCGTCTTCGGTTTCAAAGTGCTTGTCGCGGCTTTTCTATTTTCTTTTTCTTTTTTCGTTTGGAAGACTTCATTGGCGCTATTCATAGAACCTTAACCTATTATAGAGCGGTGTGAAGCTAGGCGGGTTTGCCAAATAAAGAATGAGTAGAGGCTTTCCATTATTATTGTGACGTGCAACGTATTGAGTTAGCTGAGGTGGATGAAAAAGGTTGAATTCCTCGGGGACTTCAACTAACCATCTACTTAATCATGCATGGAACTATTCTGGCATTGATGTTATCAAAGCAGGTCTTGACTTCCTTACGAAGCGAACCACAAATATGAGCGAAAATGATTTAAAGTGTATAGTAAATGAAGTTGCTTATTATATATATAAAGTGTGTTTGCAAAATTTTTAAAACTTTGCAAAATGAAATACTCTAATGAATATTCGCATACAAAAATAGGCTTTTCTTTGACGGTCAATCTAACAAAAGCGAAATTAGCAGTCATGAACATCACTTCGACACTACTCCCCTGACCCAGTATGTCGTTACTTATGATGGGGTGTAGATCGGGGAGTTAGTGGAGAGAAATAGTACCTCAATGGGTGTTGAAGAAGAATTGTCCTAAGCTGGGCCGGTGAGTCTTTGTTGGAGAGAGTGGTTGATGTTGCGTTGCGGTACATCGAGGATCTGGGCTGGTGGTGGAGGAGTTGATCTGGGAGGGGTAGCGGCTGGCATGGATAGGAAATTTGCGGGAGGCCTATGTGACTCTGAATTTGCATGAGATAGCTGGTCTGGGCTAGATACGTGGTTTTTGAGCCATAGCGACCTCGGTGCAAGTCATCCTATCTGCGAAGGTGGCATGGGAGGTGCGAAATGAAGGCTGCGGTGGTGGAAGATGTGCAGGAGATCCTCCTGTGAGTCGGAGAAAGTCCTGGTGGAGAGGGTAATGTACTGCTGGGGTGGTGCAGAGGTGCTCGGCTCAGCTATATCTGAATGAGCAGTGGGCATAGGGCGAGGCTACAGTGAAGGATAAGGGACATCGGGCGGAGAGTCTTTGGGCCGTGGTAAGAGTGGAGTGGAGGGACGATGGAGACGGATGGAGAAGTGGATGGGAGCGCCTCGGTGTGCTCGGCTATGGGGGCAGATCCCTAGTGGACTATGTGTTGGCTTGTCCCTCAAGAGTACAGTCAGGAGAAGGAAGATGAAGGCACGAGCATGGCACCATCGATCTGATGAGGTGGCCTCCACTGACTGCTCTGTCTCCAATGCGGGCTTGGCCGGGGGCAGATGTTCTCTAACTTTTGTAGCATAAGAGTCATTAAATGAGGAAGCATGGACCTTGGCGAGGGCCCGGACTCCGTGGTGGACCGTCTCAAATGCAAAGACATCATAATGTCGACTACGTTGAGGCCAGACAACTCCTAGAAATCTGATATAAAGCCTTAATGGCTCTCTCCTGCAGATGAGTGGAGCGAGAGCAGTTAGACCTCCAAAATGTGGTCTTCTTGATAGCATCTGTGCGGGAGTGCGCTGAGATAATATGAACCACCGGTAGCGTCCATGGAGATAGCCAAGACCATCTCCACACGGTGAGGATGGGCACGTATAGTCTGCTTTGCGTTGGCAAGGACCATGGATGGAGGCGTATGATGTCCCGTGAGTCCGTATCCTGGCCCGGTAGTCGATGGGAAAATGCACGGAAGTGGCCAGGGTTGGCCTCTCTTTGGGCGATCATGGGTGATGAACTCGATGACTGCAGATAAAAAAATGTCGACGGCGTCATGAGCGACTCGAATGGGCATCACGAGGGCACATGGGTCTAGAGACTCGGGCCTCGGCAGATGCCCGGGGAGATGTCGCCTCCCCATGCAAATCTCTCCTCTGGAGTCCAGCTTTCCCGGATGGTACATGCCCAGTGGAAAAAGCGCGCGATAATGGATGCAGGGGATAGGTCCGGGGCTCCAGCAATGTCCTAATAAGGTGGTGAGGGTGGCGCTCGGGGTCGGTGGGCTGACTCCTGGCTGGTCCAGGCCCTCTTGGGCGATGTTTCAGTGGCTGGGATGCGATGGAGCGGCGGGTGGGCTGACTGGGTATGATATCTCCCTCTGGGCAAGGGCCCACGGAGGAGCCAACATCGCAGCGGCACTTTGTGGGTGTTGGGGCGGGAGGCGCGGCGGTGTTTGCCCAGAAATTTGAGCGCCACGGCGGCTGGCCCAGGGGCCGGTGACGGCGGCGAGATGCTCTGGAGTGGAGGTCTTTGGCGGGAGTGGAGCTCCCGAGCGCTTACGGCCGGAAGAATGAGCCCCACGAATCTTCGCCATTCTTGAGCTTGGAGATATCAAATTTGAGAGGAGAGGGAGTTTGAAAGCGGGAAGAAATATAGAATGAAAAATGAAGGAAAAAGGGGTTTATATAGGGGAGGGGTTTATTGCAGGAGCGTGACACGGAGAGGTGCAGGCAAAAACAGGGAAGATGAACAGTGTTGCTAATCGCAGGTTGTGAATTTTCGCACCCTACAAAATTTGGCGGGGTTGCGAAAGTCGCAGCTGAGCCCAAGTGAGAGGTGAAACCTGCTTGACCTTTGGAATACACCCAGCAACATGAGATCAATCGCGGGTTGCGGTCACTGTGGGAAGTCCCAGGGCGAAATTGGCTCCTTTGACAGAATACTGTGACTAACACAGACCAAAAATTTAATTTAAATTTTAAAATTTAGGGTGAAAATTTTTCTGTGAAAATTTACAGAAATTTTAAGGATATTCATAGAAAATCCTATTTAAAATTTAAAATAATGTAGAAAAAAAAATTCCATGAGAATTTGGGTGGTTTCTGATTCTGCGGAACAGCTCTACATGTCTGGCCAAAAGGAGGTTTCATAGAGTCTCCAGAGGAAAAGCTCCTCCATGCTTGCGGTGAAGGTGTGCTCTGATTGAGTTTTCAACTTCTGCTCCTTTGTTTTAAACATCCTGCTCTGGTGAGGTGCTTTGGTGGGATTCTTATTTTGAGATTCTTCTGCTTCTTCTTTGTTTCTTTGTTAATTCTTCTGCGGTTCTTGCGCCTTTGTATTTTCCCACATTTGCACCGCTCGGGCATCCTTCATCTAGTGCATCTCATCCCTGTGACTTATGCTTGTTGCTCTAATTGAAAAAATGTTGTTCCGGGGTCATGTTCGCAGAAGGTGAGCTGCATGACTCATTGACAATTGATTGTGGCATTAGATGTGGCGAAAATGGCGCCAGTATGATATGACGCCGGTTGGTGCCCTCTGCTGTTATTTCATATCAAGAACCACAAATCCAGGATAGTAAATTTGTCTCTACCTTTACTAAGACATCCTCGCTATCCCCTTTGGTATTTCCGGTCGATCGGTAGGATAGGGTGATGTTGGCCGAAGCCCCGACCTGAGCCTAGCTGGCAGCGCATTGCTGGTGTGGTGGGTTGTGCCCAGCTCCCGAATCCGGCTGATGCCTTCGTCTATGCGGGTTCCTCGATGTTGGTAAGATGGTGAGATCACGGATCTTCCGCTCTTCCTTCAGGTTTTGCATTGGATAGTAAAGCGGCTTGTTGATCGGGAAAGCCTTCTTGTAATGCCAGCCCTTTCTTGACTATACAGGTCCTTAAATTTAGCATAGGTTGGCACGTTTGATCATGTCAGCCAGTGGGATGTTCATACCGCCTTAGTACTTCCGGGATGCTGCTTGGAGCCTTCTTTGCTTCCTCGGTGCTTGAAATGAAGGCGTGCTTCTTCATCAATTCTCTTTAATAGATATATGATCTAGCTCACCCTTCCTCTTTTTCACGGTTTCTAATGAGGTTTGGAGCCTTTACAGTTTGCTTTCAATTCCTTACCGCTCCTGAAGTGATAATGGCCTTAACCGTCCATCTTTGGTGGGCTCAGCATAACAGTTGTACTCCCAAGTTGGCGACCGGAAGGGAATCACTTGTTCACTGTAGGCGTGTGTTGATTAGTGATCCTTGTGATGGATCATTTACTGAGGTATCTTTTATGATTAGCGACTGTTAGTGAACCATAGTTCTTTTGCTGCAGACTTTCTACCTTTCTATTCTTTGGGATTCATAGGCATTAATAGTTTCTGCTCTCTGCAAATTACCACGCCTGTAATTCATGATAAGCACCAGCGGGTGATAGATGGTGGTGCTAACTCTTGAGAGTGAACCCATCTTGTGCAAATTATTGCACACAGGGGAACATATCTTTGAAGATTAGCTTTTCGAAGAGTTGGGAGTAGTTTCTTCAGTTGGGATTAGGTGTTGCCATACTTTGGGCATCGGTGGTAACTGTGGCCCACAACATTGCATGTTCGGCTATCAAATCCCTTGCGAGGTGAAATTAGACAATGCTCTCCTTGGTGTGGGTGGATTGGAAGTGAAACATGGTTGGTCGAGGGCATGGTCTTTGCTAACCTCGTGCGGTCCCTCATTTCAAGTTCTTCCATCCTCCCAGCCGGGTGGAATGACTTAGCCTTTAGTTTGCTTCCTCCCCCGGTGAATACTTCCTCCTTTAGTTTCTTGGTGGCCTTAGTCTATCAGTTTCCACAGGGTCGGCTCATCCCATCTTTGGAGGTTCGAGCTGACATAGTTGAGGAAGTCCATGGCTAAATACGGACCTTCTTCGAAGTCCCTCACAGATGGTCTCGAAAGTTGTTTCATGGTGGGGACATTCCATCGTAAGAAAGTGGTTTACGATAAATTATCAAAGCCATGGTGTGTGGTGCGTGATGATTTCAAAATCCTTTCCAGCCTGTGGCACACTCGCTGTCTTGAAATTGCAAAGGTGTGATTTACCTCTTAAAATTGTTGGTCTGTACCTTATAAGCTTCTCTTCAAAATTCTACTGCAGCTCTGCGGTTCTGATCGGTCTCGTCCGCGATAGCGTTAAAACAGAATTTTGGCTTTGCACGAGGTGTCGGAAAAGCCAACCAGCATCTCGCCTCCGGTTGCACCCTCTTTGAAAGTTGCCACGAGCTATAAATCGGGATGTTGTGTATGGATTTTAGTTTTCCATGCCATGAAAAGTTGGGATGAGGAACCGGTAAAAGCCTCATGCCATCACCAATGGTATAATATGAGGTGCGCTCGCCCACTGGTGGGTGTATGTGATCCCTCGATGACACAGGCATTGAACTCCCGCCTTTAACTGCCTGTTGCTTCTTCTCTTGGTGAGGTCCGATGGGTTGGTGTGCAAGCGATTTCACCCTTGATTGATTGGAGCACTTAGCGCTGGTGTTTGGTGACGTCGCCCATGGGCGCTCAGACGACCTGACAAAAAGCCAACAAAAACAAGGCTACAAAGTTTAAAGTTAGCTAAATCAAAATGAAGGAAAACAGTGCATAGTAAAATTTTGAGCTCACTGCGTTGAAGCGCAGTGAGAAAATGATAAATAAAAAGCGAAAATTCTAACTGCGTGGTGTGGATCAAGTTCACAACTTTCTCTTTCTCATATAGGAAGTACCATCCCAGACAAGCGCCATTTATTGATTCGTGCAAATAGGTGTGACTGGAATCAGCAAATTTATATCTAAATCCTACTAGCAGTAGCGGGCTTCTGGTGTAAACACTTTCTAAGTCGAACGAGGATGGGTTTCTGCCGATACAAATTGATTTGCGAGTGATTGAAATGGTGATTCGGTTTGGATTTTAGGTTTGATGAACCGGTGGATTTTTGGTAAACGGTGGTATATGGTGGTTCAGGCTAAATAAATGAGAAAATAGAAAAAGAAGACCTTGAAGCATTAGGCTCTTGGTTTGAAGTCCCCAAGGCAGCGAGAGGAATCTCGGGTTCATTTCTCGCGTTGGGAGGAATGACCTGATCACATTTCGAGCGGGATCTTGTTTAGCTTTTAAAAACTAAAACCCCTAAGAATTATTATCCTTTTTAGAAATCGCGTTCTGAGCATAAATGTTTCCACTGCGGTGAATACGTACAATCTGATATAGAGAGCCAGCTAGCAGAGATCTCGGTGGATGCAGCAATGCGTCACGAGACCAGGTGTAAAATGCGGTGTTCAGGCATCTCAGAGAGTTTAGCTCAGTTGGTGAAACCTCAATGCTCAGCACTTGCATTAACGGGGAACCAAAGTTTACCTAAGCGTTATGATAGCCCTCTTCAAAAGGAGAAAGCGATCCTTATTCATCTCCCAGAAGTTGTCATCCTCGAGGTGTTTGTTGTTTGAAAAGGAGAAAATGAGAGAAAGTGGAAAGTGCAAAAAAGTGGGAGGCTAGCTTCTCAGTCAAACTATTGATTGATTGAGAATTTGTAATCCTGGGAATTGAGGCTTATATATGCTCGGAGAAAAGGGAGTACAAACGGGATGAAGCAGACAAAATTACAATGAGGATATTTTGGAGAAAACAAAAAGTACTCTTAATAAAGAAATCATGAATGAGGCACATTAGTTTCTTTGATTAAATAGTGTCAGAGTTGCATGAAGCAATTATTCAAAATTAGGAATTTTCATGGCGTAATTTAGTGCTCCATTTTTATTTTGTTTTTATATTCTTCTCTAGTCTTTGATGCTGATCTTGAGTTTGTTCTGGATCTTCGTGCTTGGATCAACAAACAATTTTGGCATAATTAGCTGTAAAACTTGTAAAATTTGCCACGAAATAAATTGGTAGAATAAGGTTAACAATGTTTGATAATCAGTTTAATTGAAGTTGGTACCCTTGAAAGGAAATTAACAGAACCTAGTTAATGGCAGGGGTTTAAAATAACTTTTGAGCACTAATCACCCAAACCATTTTAGTAAGTCATAGCATTGAAAAAAAAAGAGGCATATGACAAGTGGTGTGTTGCAAAATATGTTTAAAAGGTTGTAGATAGTAATAACAACACAGTAGAATCCTATCATGCCTTTTGTATAACTATCTTGGAGAGAATGGATGTCTCATACAAAATTGAGTATCAAGACCTCTATCTGGTGGATCAACGAACCTGCAAAATCTGATATTAGTTTGACGATTCAACGTAAACTGGCGCCGCTCCCCCCAGACTGAGGCTTGCATAAGCTAAGACACCGTAACTAAATGGGCCAGGACCCGCTCTTATTCCCGCTCTTTTGTGTTGTAGGATTACATCTTGAGGAATCGACCTCACCAGAATCATATAGCAGAGATCTGCCGATGCCTCCTCGACAATTAAGACTTTGAGGCGCAGTGTAGGGGTCTTCGACCAGCTCATCTTGGGTTCACGGAGACTCAGTGATTTGGGCTCAGCACCTATAACTTGCTCCAACTCCACCTATCCTGTGTGTGTTTTTTAAGTCAGTGGCTCGACCGGTTGCAGCTTAGGGCACCCCAAGCTAAAACTTCCTTGCCTGCCCTCGGGCTATTTCGGTTTCAAGTGGCGGTGGTTATATCCTCTTCTTTTTTTCTTTTCTTTTTATTACTGGAAGACATTAGCCCTTCTATTCATGGGGTCCTTAACCTATTGTGGTGGTGATAGGCTGAGGTGGGTGTTCGATGTTTAGAAGTGAAGCGATTTTGACCTATTGTTGAAGCTTGATGTGCTTGCGGTGTGTGGTTGTGCCCTTAGAAGGTGAAGAAAAAAGTCAACAACAGGATTCAACTAATCATACTTTTCTATTAGGCATGGAATGTCAACATCAGTAAATTGGACAAAGTTTCAATTTTTCTGTTCTGAGTTAAGCGAACACAAAAAAATTTGGGTCTGAAAATGGGTCGATTTTTTAAAAAGTAAGTTGTATAGTATATGAAAAACTTCAAAGGAAATTCAGCAAGCCACTGAACATACAAATGGAGGCTTTATACAAATATAAAATATGAAATGTAAAGTCACTTCTTCGCTAACTCTCCCCCCCGACCCGAATGTCATTGTCAGTAATGGGAGCACAGATTGGAAAGTTAGAGAAGGAAGTGCTCCTGATGAGATGTGCTCGTTGTTGGATGGGGCTTCACAAGCTTATGAAACCTATTCCTCCACCTTCGACGAATAAACAGTTAAGGAGGAGATAAAGAGGAAAAAGTGACCAATTAGAGAATTTTGAAAATTACACTTTCATAATATTTAAAATGTTCTTTGGCTATATTTGGATTCTACACTCTCTAAGCTTTCAACGGTACAAAATTACCCAAAGCAGGTTCGGATGAAAAGTTATGAGTCGAGAAACAAAATTGGGTTGTAGGCGGAGGGAGGAGTTGCAAATTTCTCAACCGTCTGAAATTTTTTAAACAAAACAATTTTTTTAATAATTTTGAACCATAAAATTTTAATATAAAAATAAAAATAAACTTTTTTAATATATATATATATATATATATATATATATATATATATATTATCACAAAAAATGACAAAAAGATGAAACAGTATAGCAAAAGAAACCCAAAACTAAATTCGCAACCGAGAACGGTGTTGAAATTTATAACGTGCAAATTTCACAAACGATTTTAACTTTATAATTTATCATTAATTTTCTGGAGTCACCATCTGCACCTTATATTTTAGCAAAAAATGAACATACAAAAGCAAACACAGAAAAAAGTTAAGAAAATTTATAAATTGAAAAATAGCTAGAAACAAGATTAACTAAAGTAGGGAAAATATAAGAAGGAGAATTAAAAGAAATCATAATAAAATAAATAAAAATAAAATAAAGAAAATATAGGGCTTAAAGTGGGGAAGCCCACAGTGCTCCTCCCCATTGATTCCCGAGCCTTTGGAGGCTGGGCTGGTGAAGCTTAGAAATCTTAGGAGTTTGGTGCTCCAAATCAAGACCAACACTGACCACCTACTATACCATGCGGTGTGGGTAGGCACTTCTGTCTTTGAAGTGGCAAGGCTCGAACATTAATACTAATTTCTTGATGTTTTTGCACGGCCGGTGATGGTACGACATTCAGCTTTGGGATAGGGGTTTTGGAGTATGGATTGTCATGGCGCAAGTGAAGGCAAGATATACCACCCAGGTTAATAGGGGCAGGAATTAAATTGTGATCTGTGTTCTTCCGCGCGCCATCGGATCGACAAGGAAGGATTTCTTCTTCCTCTCCTCCATAGCCCTTAGTGACACTGGATCGGGCATCCTGGAATCTCTCTGAAGACCTGGCATTGTTTTCTATTTCAATTCCTCTTTGAAGTTGCGGTTGAGCCTATTCACCCAATAGTTTAGTGAAACACTCTTCTACAGATTTTCTCTCCTCTTGATGTGAGATGGATTGCTATAGGATGTCAAATTCGATCATTTCACTTTCCCAGAACACATCGATTCCTTGTTGAGGCTCTCCACGCGTGTTGTAATTTGTAGATTTGGCACAGACATTCTTTATCTCTGTCCTCTTTGATATCACTAGTTTGCTCAATTCAGCGTGTGCTTGCTCATTGGAGAAATCAAATGTAGTGGTTGGTGGCTGAGTTGAAGTGCAAATGTGGAAAGCAGAGGATCATAAGTTGAAGGAACACCTACGACAGATTGCACTCATCCATTGGTCTCTATAATTACTCTACTTTATTTGAGTTTTGGAGGAGTTTCTCCCAAGGTTGCTAATTTTAGGTTTCTATAATCCTCATTGGCATGTATCTGGGGTTTTTCTATTGAGGTATTGACGCCTCTTTGCTTTCTCTTTCCCCAAATTGTTCCATTTTGATCACAATTCTCAAGCTGATTTGGATTGCAATGAGAATTTGACTTTGACCGACCTTCCTCTTGGTTTAATCCCTTTGGAAATTCTACGATAACAGGTGAACCTTAATGACAGAGACAATCCTACCGAAAAAGTTAGATTAAAAAAAATAAGCGTATTAAGAGTGGAAAGAATAACCGAGTAAAGTATATCCACGGAAAAAGTCCCAGACTTGTGTTGAGGATCACAAAAGTAATTAATAGTCATCATTTACTTATACCGGCACCTCTGACAATGGCCATTTGATTGAAGTGTGAGCTAAGTAGGTGTCTTGGGAATCGGCAAAAATTTGTATCCTGGGTTCCTCTATGCCGGTAGCAAAGCTAACACGCGATTATAGTGGAGATGCTGAGGTCGAGTCAGGATGGTTTCTTGGTGAGAAGAGTTCTCTGATTATTAACAATGGTGTTTTACTCTTTGGATTACAGGATTTGTGTACTTGATCTTTGACTAAACAAATTAAAATAAAGTTAAGGAGAACTCCTTGAGTCTCAGACCTTGGGCTTAGGGTTCACAGTAAGCTAACATGTTAACAAGTCTTTCTCAGGATGGGGAGGATGACATATAGTCATTCCCAGGCTGGATCTTCATTTAGCTAAAATCTAGAAGCCTAGAGTTTCTCTTGAAAAATGGCATTCAATGCGTAATGCTCCCGGATAAGTAGAACACACCTCCTAAACCTACCCTACAGTGACTAATAGGAAATGACTGCTTGGGCATGGTGGATCAGTGATAAGTATCCACTAAGCTAGCTTACCAAGTACGTTATGGGAGAGCATGCCTAAGAGATTTAACCCTAAGGTGAAAGCATGTTTGTACCCACTAAATGCATACATATAACCTTGAGGCCTGCGGCTATCTCAAAACCACCCAGTGGCCTTCCCCTTCAAGGATGATGGGGTTTTGGCCTAACATCCCTTGATTTGTCATCATCAAGGGGTGTTTGGCTGAAAATACAGAAAATGAAGGAGGGAGGAGAAAATCACCGCATCTCTGCTCAGGAGAGGCTTGTTGATTTTCTTGGATGGTCAGAGTAAATTTGAAAGATTGATTGAAATTACAGAGCTTGACTAGCTTTATGTGGTGCTCATTATTAAGGAAATTACAGTTGTGTACAAAAACCAAAATTACATCAAGGCAAATTTGTTACAAGCCAAACAAGCGGGTCAAAAGGAGTCAATAAGCGGTCTGGGACGGTGTTGAAGTGCAGCTGCGAGGAGACTAGTTAGAAATTTATCTGAGAATTACAATTTAGAATTTATAACTCATAAAATTTCCACTACCTTCTTTCTCTTTGCATTTTGCTCAAATCTCCTGCGTGATTCGATCATGCATCTTAGTGGCTGATTCATCGGGTTTGAATCAGTCGAATAAAAGAGGTATTTGGCTGCAAAACTACTAAATATACAAAATATTAGTAGCAAGTGGAATACCAATGTATCAATTGAATTTATTTAGTTGATTAATTCTGAAAGTGCTTAAAACGCACCCAATAACCAAGGCTCAAAATAGCGTTGTTAGTCTTAATATCGATGCTATATCTGGTACTAACCTGTGAGAGCTTTGGAAAACGTATAAATACTACCAAAAGGTTATGAGTTCATATCAAGGATTCTGCATTTTGTTTCTAACAAATCCACAAAAAATTTGCTTAGTTTTACAAAGTATTCGCATAATGGACCATCATATTGAAACCATGAATAAATAGTAATAAAAAGTGTTTTATATTACTCTTGTTTCTAGAAGCATTGTTGGGCTACTCGACTTTCTCCATTGGATTGTATCATCTGACTTCTAAAGCTTATTAAGAGGTCATATGTTCTTGGTGTAGGAAGTTGGCGACCAAAGGCTTGCGTGCTTTTATGGCATGAGGCTGTGATTGCACAGTTCTTCAGCTGATAAGAATGATCATAGAAAACTCACAAGGGCATGATTAAAAAACCAAAAGATCAGCTTTATGTGAATACCCATGTGTGTGTACTCTGAGGCAAATTGATAGTCAGAGGCCATCTCATACCCGAGTCAAGTTTGAGTCCCAGTATTTTTATAAGAGTACATGGGGACATTTGTGGACCATTCATCCCACCATGTGGACCAGCACCAGGTCTTCATGGTCTAATAGATGTTTCTCTGAGAGATGGTCTCATGTTTATCTCCTTACAACTTATATGTACCTTCACAGACTCTTACACAAATAATAAAATTACAGACCTGATTTCTTGATTATCGATCAAAAGTAGACTTGATAATGTGGGTGAGTTTACCACCAAACTTCACTTGACAAATACCCAATGTCTTTAGTAGAGTCCTTATCCATCTTTAAATTAATAGCGGAATCTATATTAATAACAAATTATCACTATGTATTTGTAGGAGGCATGCTGTATGCATCTCTTTGCGAACTTAGTTCATATTAGACCTCGCTACCATGAATATCACCAGCTGCGTACTGACAATACCAAATATATATCTCATATAAGAATATTTGGTTGTTACGAACTATGTACCAATTGCCAACACATACAACACTAAATGGGTCCCACAAAAGAAGACTTGGTTGTCTGTGGGATGTGATTCCCACTTCCATCATAATAACATGAGCCTCAACGAGAGATGTTTTTCGGCGTGTTTGTTATTGTCATTTTAATGGTTATTCCATTAGAGAGGGAGAAAAATTAGGTTCAAAGAGCGGCGAAATCACTTGGATGCATACATGTGTCATTTTTGATCCTTACTGTCGAAAGTGGCGGAAGTTCAAATGATCATTCATTTGCAAATCTCTTGCAAATCAATTTAGCGATGCATTCACTATCTGAAAAGAAAACAACAAAGTCACATGTCCCACATTGCTCTCGGCCACGGATTGATGTCTGAAGGATAACTGGCAAAATGAATGTCAAAATGCCTAAAAGCGTGGGGAGACCTTTTGGCTCAAAAGATACAAAGTCTCAGAAGGAGAACCTGAACTGATGCTAATATAGAACATAATGTTTGTGCGAGGCATATGTTGAACGAGGACCCTGAAGAGATCCACAACAAAAGTAGCCCTTGAAGCAGTACCTAAAAATAGTAAAATCTGATAAGTTATGTGCACAAAGGAGATAAAATGGGATCGAGCAATGTGTGATTAACGATGTTTTAACTTTTTCAAAGTGGCGCTAGGCATCGTAAGTAGTGAAGATCGAACCACAAAATGTGAAAATGTAGAAATATAAATGATTGGTCAAAATGGAAAAAAGTTATACGAAGCAAAATTAAATAGTTAATGGGGCGAGAAGTTTTGGACGTAGTCCGAACACCTAAAGGTATGGAAGCACATTGGGTACAAATGAGTATTTATACAAAAAGTGAAATAGGAATAATGAGATCATGAGATATAAAGCGCGATTAGTAACCTGAGGTTCTCGCGAGAGGTCTAGTATTGACTACGGGAAAGCATGTCGCACATTGATGGGTGCTGATCGCTTTCAGTTTTAATAACTGCAGTCTCTAGATATGCGTCTCATAGATGTCATTATAGCATATCTATATGGATCCATCGATATGACATATATATAAAAATCTCTAAAGGATTCACATTACCTGAAGTGGTAAATGCAAAATCCGTATAGCTATGCTCAATCAAATTGCAAGATCTGCGGCATGGATTAAGCAATCAGGGCATGTGGTCTGTCATAGCAGTATTTATTATAAAGAAGTATGCTAACAACCACATATACCCATGCATTTTTATTTAAGAAATCAAAAACTGGTTACAATTATTGTCGTATATGTTAATGATCTAAACCTTGGTAAGAACTCTGAAGAGCTCATAAGTGATAATTACTTAAAGGGAGTGAATGAAAGATCTGAAAAACAAGTACTGTCTTGGGTTCTGAGATAGAGCACTTCCTTACTAGCATTTTGGTTCTGATCATTTATCTTAGAAAATTTTAAAACGCTTTTATATGAATGAAGCTCACCCTTTGACTTCTCCAATGGTTGTCCGTTTACTTGATGTGAAAAAAGACCCATTTCATCCTTGTGAAAAGGGTGAAGAACTGTTTGATCTTGAAGTACCATATCTTAGTGCTAGTAATTTTATATGTATCTTGCTGCCTTCTACGCCCGAGATATTGCTTTTCTGTTATTCTATTAGCGGGTATAGTTGCTCAACTTGAAGGCATTAGGTGTATCAAGCACATATTGTGATATCTTAAAGGGAACATATGATATAGGGCTCTATTCAAAAGAATCCAGCAATACTTTGCTTAGATATGCGAGATGCGGGGTATCTTTTATGCGCGCAAAGCTCGATTCCAAATAGGATGTATTTAAGCGCAATGGTGCTGCTATCTCATGGAAATCTGTCAAACAACAATGGTATGCGTCATCAAATCGTCAAAAATCTTGGCCTTGCATGAAGCCAGTTGTGAATGTATATGGTTAAGATCGATGATCCAACATATTCAGAAATCATGTGGCCTCCCATTTCGAACAATCCCAGCGACATTGTTGAAGATAATGCCACATACGTACACAAATAAAGCGAATACATCGAGAGACGAGAATTAAGCATATCTCTCCAAGTTCTTTTACACTCATGAGCTCGAAAAATGGTGAGATTGACGTTAGCGAAATACGCTCGGTGATATCACACAAACTGTTACGAGGCATTGCCAACTTCAACGTCGAAAGCTCATATATAGATTGGAATCATCAGCACGAAAGGATGTTGACATGAGGGAAGTCGCTATGACTGTGTTAGTGTACTACGCTCTTCAGCTTGTAGTTTTATTTGGTTTGCAAGGTTTAATGAGTCATTCGTGGGGTGGTAAGTGAGGAAGTATTATAAACGAAGGTTTTTGAAATGTGAATGAAGTCTCTGGATTCCAACATCACAATAAAGTCGTTAGGATTAGGTGTTTTGCGATGAATTGATTAAATGCAGATTACGTATACATAAACTATCAGTATGTATAATTAATACCTCATTAATTCATACATGTAGGATATTGGAATATCACTTTGAGAGCCTATAAATAGGTCTTCCCCACCTATGTATAATTTATCTCGAGAAGCAAGCTATCTTTCATCTTGTTTTAAGCACCTTTCTCTGAGCACTATTCCCATGTTTAGGGAAATTATCTTATTTTCCTACTTTTTTATAAAGGAACTATCTCGGCTGAATCATCGTTTCTCAACAACATTTTCAAAATAGGAGTACATAATTATATTTATATCATTTGTGACTTTGAACCCGTCAGTAGATACCTTTTGGTTAAGGGTCGGGCAAGACATTGAAAAGATTCAGGTTTGAGTCTCCCCGGAAACAAATTATTACAATTTTATAATATAGTAAATAAAAGTAAAATAAATAAATAAATGCACCAACATACCATGTTAATGTCATTACGATATATGATGATGCGATGGTGAGATTAGATATGCATGGCTTGTGGAAGACATAATAATGGACTCCTAATATTTTTAATTGTTTTTCTTTCAAAAAAAAATTATTTTTAATTGTTTTAATTGGTATTATTTTATTTAGCTTTTATTTAGCTTTTATTGTTTTAATTGTACTAATATAAGAAAATTGTATACTTTATAATAAATTAAAACTTTTTATGACAATTGTTTCATGATTTAGTGAAACTTTATGATTTATTTAATGACACGTAGAACCTGGCTATTAATTTGATCTTTAATTATTACCTGAATTATAGTGTCCATCGATATTTAATATAGTAACATAGTAAATGAGTTAATATGTTAATAATTAAGCGGGTCAATTCAGAAATCAATTTTGTCTTATCTGTAATACTTGTGAATATAATACATTTATTAATGGTTTATAAGATCAATCACATTTAATAAAGAAAGATTAACGAGTTAAATCGGACTCACGGATTGTAAATTTTGCATTTAGAGCGAACAGATACTATTAGGCTGAAGGGCTTGGGTTGAATCGGACATGAATACGGTAGAATCATTGGATCAGAGCAACTAGAACCTCAAAACAAAATAAATAAATGAATGAATAGAAGCATCTAAATCGGGAAAAGTGCATTTACCTTTTGCAGAATTTATAAATACGATAAAGTAGAGATGGGGTGTAAAAATGGAATGTGTGTGATATATGGGGTGTATAAAAAATTAGCATGGTGTAAATGGGAATTTCTCCAAATCACGCCCTCCTTTACAAAAACTCGTTATCACTCCTCCTTTCTCTGTTAATTAAAATGATCCCATTTCTCGTGTGCCCTTCAGGAAAGAACTCTCCTATTCAAGGTGATCATCTCTCTCTCTTCCCAAATCCGAATCATTTCATCAATTCATCTTCTTTTAGATTAGGTTTCAGTTTTTCTCGTTTCGCTCGTTGTGTTTAATTGAAAAAAGTATGGATTTCTTTTTCTTTCTTTTAATATTTTTATCATGGAAACGACGTGGGCTGATTGATTTTGTTGGGGTTGGTTATTTTCTCGAGGCGGTTCCTAGAAACAAACAGGAGTTTAGTTTTGGTTTTGTCTTTGTGATGGATTTGTGAGTTGTTGGAAAGGATTTTATAAGGAGAAAGGCCGAATTTTGCTCTTTGAGCTTTATGAAGAGACTATTTGGCGGAGAATTATGAATTGAGTGTAAGTTTGGGTTTGTTCTTTTTATATGATCATAATGTTTTCTACTAAACAAACGGAGGTTTTGGTTGTTCCTTTCTGATGGGTTTGTATGACATTTCATGTGTTCAGTCTAAATCAGCGAAGGGGAGACGTTTTCAGGTAAATAAACTCTGGTGAGTGGCAGTGTATATTTCTTTGAATATTCATTTCTGCAATTGACTTTGTGGCAACCTTTCATTTGTTTGTACGATTACCTTTATTTTATTTTATTTTCATATTACTTGTGGTGTAAGTTTAATTTTCCTCGCCCATCAACTCCATTCATTCCAAATGTTCTTTGTTTTCAACTTTGGATTTTCTGCAGTGGGACAGAATCTGTTTGATAAAGTTAAATTCAAAACTGTGATCATCCTTAGTAATGCACATTTGTTTAATTTGCTGCAGGTCTTGCGCCAGGGAAAACAAACAAAAATGCTTACAAGACACTCATCGCTGCTGAGTACAGCGGTGTCAAAGTCGAACTGACTCAGAACTTTGAGATGGGTGTCTCCAACAAGACTCCCGAGTTCCTGAAGATGAACCCTATCGGGAAGGTATAGTTTTCAATCAAAGCAAATTATCTATTGTACTTGTCTTTATGTTTGAAATATTCTAAAAGGATGTTATATTGATGTAGGTTCCAAAATGTTCAAAGCACCTGATGGTCCCTATGTTGAGAGCAATGCCATGAATGGTGAGACCACATTCATGGGTTTCCTTTTGTTCCTCATTTGCATGTAGTAAACTTACTGTTATATTTGTTACTGCAGTCACTCGCCTGAAGGCCGACAACCCCCTTTATGGCTCTTCTCCAATTGAATATGTAAGATCTTCTGTTCCCATCATCTTTTTTCTCATGTAATTTTTTTAGTTTTTCATATTTGTTTCTGCATTGTGTTCATTACTGCCCATAAACGCATACAAATAAGTATTGTTGCTTTCTTGTGGACAATTAGGCTTATCATCTTCCGCCTCTTGTTTTTCCCAGGGCCTCATTGAGCAGTGGATTGATTTTGCCTAGTTTGAGTTGATACCTAACTATTTTTGCTTTGGTTTAGACAAGAATTGGACGTGCTGTATACCTTCCTCCGGTTGTGGTAATTATCATCTTTATCATTTTCTCATTTCTACGCTATACTTCACCCTTAGCGAAAGAAAGGAAGGGGGCTGGGCAAGGGTCAATATTCTTGTTTGCCTTTGGACATTGAATGGAAATCAGTAGTTCTATGAGTTTTATTATAACCATGAAATGGAGGACTTACTATTTGTATGGCATTGAGTTTGAATCTAATGTTTCATATTGGTGTTCTTTGGTTTTGGAAAGATGATGAAATGGATAATGCCCAACGAGAGACTATGAGTCCAAAATTTCTTTGCTTGCATAGAATTACATTTCTTACACCTTTTCTGGAATTAAAATTCGTTGAATCTTTCTATTAATGAAAATTATGGGTAGAGTGGAAAAGTAAGAAAGGTTTCAACTGATTAGGAGACACATCACTACTTGATTGTTTCTTGTGTTCTCGGTCTTTTTTCCTTCATACACAGTGTCTTCTATTGAGAGGATGGGCATGTGCCTTTTCATGTGAATGCAAATGAATGGAATTGTAGGCAGGAAAATTACATTTTTTTGAAGGGGTAAAACAATCGTTTGATCAAATACGGAATTTTTATCTCGGATGGCCAAGCAATTGTGATTGGAATCGTCTCACGAAATCTAGATCTGCGTCAGAATTTACGTCAAAATTAAGAAAACGATTAATTTAAATGTTTTGAGGAGCCCATAGAGAGTAGTGCGGGACGCTTGGCGTATGATGAAGTGGTTCGCGGTGTATTTAAACCATCCAAATATGAGATAAGTCAAACAATGAGCTCCTTCGGGCCACTTAGGTGGCAGTAATGGCGTAAATGTCGTTGGAGGGAAATCATGGTAGATGGATAAGAGGATAAGGTGTAATCACAAGGCCACTAAGGTGTGACAGAAGTGGCAGAGTGAGAGAACATGCCGCAGGCTTTATCTTCTCTACGACCCGGTTGGGAGAGAGGGGAAGGAGAGAGAGAAAGGCAAACCAAATTTGAGAGGAAGAGTTAGAGAGAGAGAGGCTTTATCTTCTCTCTAAGTTTCCAGAAACGATCGACCCCAATCATTTTTGTAAAATATATTAGAGCAATCCCCAGTTTAATAGTTTGGCATGTAAAGTGTGAAAGAGTGGTACATCAAACTCTTGTAAATATTATAAGAAATTAGTTGAGCCAGAAAGAATATATAGAAATGGAGTACCGATATATGAAGACTGTGTGGTGTGATATCGGACCTTGATATCTGGTTTGGCCCGGTTGTTAGGACTACAGGATAGGCGTCACGGGGGAATGATTCATTTTCATGCAGCAGTTGTAATATTGTTGTACGATATTGTTCTTCCAAAAATTGTGCTCTTACATCATAATTGCATTCTACCATTTGGCACTAGTTTGGTCCTTGATAGTTTAATACTTTGATAATAGTTTTTCTGTATAGTTTGAGGAAGCTTCAATTGCTGCATTGAAGAGAGCGTTAGGCGCTTTGAACACACATCTTTCTTCAAACACTTTCCTGGTCGGGCATTGCGTCACCCTTGCTGACATTGTCATGACATGCAATTTGTATTTGGGATTCAGTCTGCTCATGACTAAGAGCTTTACCTCGGAGTTCCCTCATGTTGAGAGATACTTCTGGACCATGGTTAATCAACCAAATTTCAGCAAGATCTTGGGCGAGGTTAAGCAAACTGAATCAGTTACTAACAGTCACCAAAGCCTTACAGCAGAAGAGCCTGCCAAACCGAAGCAGGATAGACAAGAAGAATCCAGAAGGAGCCAGCAAAGCCCAAAAGAGACTGATGTTGCGGAGAGGAAGAAGCACAAACAAAACCTAAGAATCTCTTGATCTGCCTTTAAGTAAGATGATTCTGGATGAATGAAGAGGCTTCTACTCAAATACCCAAGACCAATTTCCGTGAGTTTGCAATTAAAGTACCTCTCTCACTTTGTTTGTTTATTTGTTTGTTTTCTTTTAAAAGAAAAAAGAAAAGAAAGAAATGAATCCATGATCAATGCAAGCCTTGTTTCTTCTTTTTATCATGAAAAAAAACCAAAAACAGGCTTTTAACTCTTGTTCTTTAACTATCTGAAAACGAATCCTTGCTGATGAACTTGACTCAACATGGTCGGTCCATAAGCCTTGTTTCTTTTGCGTCAGGAAGAAATTAGAATTCATATTGATGCAGCCATAATTGAACCTGACGACATGGTCTAGTCCATTATATTTAGCCTTCCTACATGAGAGTAAATGTTTGACTCAGCAGTTATTATTTGTACTTTCGTTTGCGGGCTTGTGACGAGTGAAGCTGTGACAAAAAGCCTGCTTCATGGAGATAACCCTGAGGGGTGTAGCTCTGGACTGGTGTATATGGTATCAGGTTGGGGTTTACCCTTAGTCACTTGTTCAAGTCCCGGGCCATTGGAGTTTTTACCCTGTTATTTTTTTTTTTTTTTATCGATAAAAAGCAAATATATAAATAAAGAAACTCAAGAACAAAGGATCCAAAACATACACGGGAGTGGCAAAGAAGGCAAGGCGAGCAGAAAAGACAAGGGACAAACCTGCAGAAGGCAGCAGCCCAAGGAGAAAACTAAACAAAAGCGTTTTACTACTGCGTAGAGACGAAAAATCCACCAAAATTTGTATTATACGACACTATGAATATTGCGTATTATGCTTGCTCAAAAGATAAATTTTGTCCTCTGATCCGAAGTAGCCCTATTTTCAAAAACCACCATGTTCCTATTCTGCTATACAGTCCAGAATAAACATAATGGGGCTGCAATCCAAATGTTTTTAACACCACACCCAGAGCACCTTGCCAAGAAGGGCGTTTAGTGCCTTGAATCAAGAAACTAACTTAGCAACTATGCAAACGGGAAAAGGTCCAAAGCTGACTTGAACATCCATGGTTATAAAAAAAAAAGCGCCTGGTTAATGGGTTACTTAAAAGCTTCTCTGGTTTCTACTTCTCATTCTTCAATGTTTTAAAACTTTGAAATTCACTATGAATAATTCGCTCATATGGTCATGCAGGATTCTGGGACATGTACGATCCTGAGGGATACTCTCTGTGGTTCTGTGATTACAAATACAACGAGGAGAACACAGTCTCATTTGTAACTCTGAACAAGGTTGGCGGATTCCTCCAGCGGATGGATCTAGCGCGCAAGTATGCTTTTGGGAAGATGCTCGTGATCGGCTCAGATCCCCCATACAAGGTGAAGGGACTGTGGCTTTTCCGGGGGCAGGAGGTACCTCAGTTTGTAATTGACGAAGTGCTATGACATGGAACTCTACGGGCGGAAGAGATTGAAGCATCTCAGATGAGGCACAAAAGGGCGCGTGAATCAGATGATAGAAGATCAGGAGCCACGTTCGAGGAGGCCTCTGCTGGATGCCAAGAAGTGCTTCAAGTGAGAAAAGCCCATCCTAGCTTGAAAGAATATGTTTTTGTTTTTTGTTTCTGTTTTATTTTTTGTTTTGATTTGCTGATAGGTTTTGGCATTTCTTCCGTTATTTTAAGTAAACATAGTATAGTCCTTGTGTTTGTTTTTTGACCAATGGATATATATATATAAACAACATGTTTTCCCATTGCATGCTGCATGGTGAATTGAGAATTGTTATTCTGGGGAATCTTTTGATAACAACCGGATTGTTCTTTTTTTTTTTTTTGTCTTTTTTTTACTGATTACATGGGATGTTGAAGTTGAAGGCCGCGTAAATCCTCCAGTGGCTCTAAGGGATTCACGTCGATATTGAAGAGCAAACCTGATACGTCACTACCTGTCGGTTTCGCGCGAAAAGTGTGGAGTGATACTTAGCGTACTAAGCTCAATGAATGAAGTAGCCTTAAAAAACTTTCCTATTGGGTGGGAGAAACCATTATGCTTAAGTACCACCTCCAGCATTGTTGTCAGGCGGTAATGGGATAAATATTAAAACCGAATCAAATCAGCAGGTGGCTTCATTAGGGTTTTCCTTTTTAAGAGGGTCTGCCATTTTGGCTGTTTTGACATTAATGGTCAAGGGATCTTCTCGATTGAATCTCGTGTGTTCTTGAACCTCCTCTAAGAAGAATTATAATCCAGTTTCTATTTCGGTTTTTTTTTTTTTTTTTTGAGAATTTAAAAATTGAACTTCCTCTGCCTTTCTGGTTCTTAATTTATTCTCAGATGAATCTCAAATCAGGATGGAATCAATCTACTATATGTATTCATATCATGCATGATTCTCTTGGTTTCAGTGAAAAAGGAAATTTTAGGTCGATTTGGTTTTAGTTTTTATGGCTTTGTTTTTGTTTGAAATTTGAAAAATAATGAAACAACGAAAAAACACTTAGAACAATTTTTATTCGTGTCGGTTTAGTTGAATTACCAATTTCTGAATCAAGATATCTGTGCATTATGATGTGTGTAAAGGAATATCAAACTCTACAATTTATTTACTTATTGTTTTTTTAAAACCGAGAATTTGTATTTTCACAATAAAACTGTAGAATACGTTTGGTAATTTTTTTATCAGTAAACGGCATTCTAAAGAAGCTTAAAAAAGTGCGGGAAGTAGACAAAGGAAACCAAGCACATATAGACAAGAAAAATAAAAACTACACAACCGTGTGAGAAAAATGCGAGTTTGTAATTGTCGTTCGCCAGCAGTTGGCCCAATTCCACAAATTGAAACAAGTGAAATTTTAATCGCTTTGGGGTGAGGATGAGCGTTGCCGGCAGCGAAACGTTTTAGCGGCGGGGTGACGGACGCATGGGTGCTGCTATCCAAATTTTTTTTCCGTTTCTTTCCAGGCGACACCTTGCCGGGGCTAAAAAGAGTGTGAGTGATGTTGATGAAACGCAGCTAACGCTGGTGTAGTAACAAGTCGACATTTTAACGCTGCGAGTGGATGATAATGGTTGTAATTATATCCATGCCCTCGAAGCGTCGTTTGCGAAAGTCATTCCACGGCGTTTGAGATTATCGGCCTTGAGCACTTTCATCTGGCTCTCCCAAGTAAAGATGTTCGATTTTGGAGGTATTGAATTCATCGAATGAGGGAAATCAAGGCGGGAGATATCGAAACGCTATACGTGGCCTTGGCGAAGCTTTTGCCTTAACTTCCTTCAATGAAGCATATCTTCACGGTTGGCTGAAATTTGGTCTCATGGAGTTGTGAATCTTCTGTCTCTTGATCTCCCCGTCGTTGAGATCTTAGGAAGGTTGGTGACCCGATATCGGCCCCATCGCCCACATTTGTCCCGGATAATATGCTGCGACTACAGCCTCCACATTAGGCAAATTAAAGGGAGGAAACTGTACTGAAGCCTCCCCACTTCCTTACATCTTTTCTGAGGAGTGATCCTTCTTCCATCCCACAGGCGAGCCGAGGTTAAAAAGCGAGCCCTCTTTCTTGATCTCCTTCCACAAACTAGTTCCATATCCACCTCGTCTCCTTGGTGTGCCAGTACTGGGATGATTAGTGGAATTTGTGAATGACCCTCCTCGAAGCGATTTCATCGTTCATGAACCTAAATTTCCGTTTATGCGAGCCTTATTCATATGAAAAGCTCTTAATCGATGCCTCCTTTCCATGTCAGCTACGATGTAGCCCATTTAACCGAAGAAATTTATTATCATGATCGCTCCTCCCGGGCTGCTGAATCTCAATCTGGCACTCACTTTTGAAATACGAAGAGATAATAAGTGGTAATTTGGACAAAATCTTTGGATGAAGCGTCTTGGCGTCCTCCTTAAAATATATTGAATCTTCAGATGCTAGCCTTTTCGGAATCTCTTTGTTCGAGTCCCACCTCCGAGCTTTATGTTTGGCATGAGGAAGTCGGAGTAGGGCGTAGGGAGAGGATCAACTTTGCACCCAGTAACTACGAAATATAACTCTCCACATTATCCATTGTCTGTTAGTATGAATTTAGCTCTTGTTTAAGTTAATTTTCCAAGACAAGCAGCATTCAATCGAACAGCCCCTTAGAGCTTGGGGAAGAAACCAGGCTGAGGATCCATTGACAGAAAAGGAGGTTGTGGAAATGCACCATTTTATCTAACTTAACCACCCAGGCTATAGAAACCCATCCTATTCATGACTTTTTTGGTATAGGAACTCCCCTGACTAATACTAACAGCGTACTCTGATATCTGATTCTGAGACCATTCCTTGTTCCTTTCTTCTCATGGTTGAGTCCACTACTTCATTAGCAATCAGCACTGCATCAAGAATCTGTCGTCCCTTAACAAGCATTTGAACTTAGGAAATCACGCCCATCTGATACCCTCTTAATTCTGTTGGCTAGAACTTTAGACATAATCTTATATAATCCTCCCACAAGGCTTATTGGCCTTAAATCCTTGAAGTCATCTACAGTTTGTTTCTTAGGAATCAACACCAAAAACGTTGCATTCAGATTCTTGACAAATCTGCACTGATCATGAAACTCCCTGAAGAAACCTAGGACCTCCTTCTTCACGAACTCCCAGCTAAAGATCCAGAAAGCTATTGAAATCCGTCTGGACCTGGGGCCTTGTCACTATTAAGACCAGAAATAGCAGTCCAAATTTCTTCCTCAGAGAAACTTTCCTCCAGCCTCGCAGCTTCTTCTGCCCCGATCTCATTGATTTCCAAATCTGGAAGGGAAGGACTCCATCCGCCAGGAGCCGAAAACAAATTCTGGAAGGCTGCAACTAAACCATCTTTTATCTCAGCCTCCTTTTCTAGTTTTCTCCCGTTGATGCTAATACTTTTTATGTAATTTCTTCTCCTGTGGGCGTTAGCCGTCCTGTGGAAGAACCCCGTGTTCCTATCTCCTTCCTTTAGCCAGGTCTCTCTGGATTTTTGTCTCCAGGAGATCTCCTCCGCGAGGGCCCACCTCTTGAAGTCAGCTCTCGCATTAACACGACCCTCGACTTCCTCACAGTTAAGATCCCTTTCCTTCTCAAGATCATCCCAATAAGACATCCTACACAGAGCATCCTTCTTGTTAGTTTCTACTTTGCCAAACACGTCTCTGTTCCAAATCTTCAGAACACCTTTCAGGGCCTTTAGCTTTGCAAAGAGTATGAAACTGTAAGATCCATGAAACTGAAAATTTTGCCACCACCCTTTCAATGTCTCCTTGAAACCAGCATATTTCAGCCACATCAATTCGAAACGGAAAGGTGAAGGGCCTGTTCTGACTCCATTGCTATCTAACAGGATGGGGCAGTGATCAGAGACTGGCCTAGGAAGACAGCTCTGCATCACTTTGCAACAGTGGCTTTCCCAATCAGCGGAGACTACAAATCTGTCTAAACGGGACTTTGATCTACCATTGAGGCCACCCCGCCAGGTGTAAGGCCCACCCTGAAGCGGGAGGTCTCTCAGCCCCAGGTCATTCAGGATGTCAGCAAATCTTCTCATGGAATTGTCAATCCTACCCCCTTTAGATCTTTCTTCAGGATAGAGAATCGCGTTGAAATCTCCTCCCACGCACCAAGGATCTTCCCATATACCTTTAATCGAGCCAAGCTCCTCCCAAAAAATTTCTCTGAGATTCTTCTCAACCGGGCCATACACCCCTGTAAAGGCCCATTGAAACCCATCTTCAGCCATTTTGAACAAACATGAGACTGAAAAACTACCGACCATGGAGTCCACCATGCTGATGCGTCTTTTATCCCAAAACAAAGGATGCCCCCCGCGGACCCCTCAGCATTCAGGGCAGTCCAGTTCAGGAAACGGCCCACCCCGAGACTGCGCACCATATCAACATTCATCTCTTGAACCTTAGTTTCTTGAAGACAGACCAGGTCTACCCTGTTTGTTCTAATCAAGTTCTTGATTACTTTCCTTTTATCAGAATCATTCACACCTCTTACGTTCCAAGATAGAATTTTTATCTTCATTATAACTTTATCTGTGGATTCCCCTTATCCCTCCCACCTCCTTTGTTTGTCTGCTTTCCGTCATAATTAATGGTGCTCTTCAGTCTTTTAATTCCCGTTCGCTTTTTGTCACTGTCATATTCCCTTTCTCCTTGCCACTTTTTAGAGATGCCACTAAATTCCTCAATAACTCCAGAATCTCCTTCTCAAACCCCTTGGTTGGAAATCCTAGAAATTCATTGAATTTAGCCAAGCAACTACTTTCCCAGCTATCATACTTCCAGTTCCCTGTGGAATCGTGTTGTACCTCTTCCACTCTTCGACCATCTGCCCCGGCCACCTCTCCAGCTGCTATAATCTCATCAACGGCCACCCTGCCCCATGCCCTATCATCTTCTGCCTCCTTTCTCATTAAATCCAAATCTTCATACCCAGAGGTACCCCCCAGACCTGAAAAACCCCCTAGTAGCAAGGGGCGGCCAAAAACAGAGAATCGGGAAGAAGGAGACTGGTCATTAAAGTTATCTACATACCTTTCCATATTAACGCAGTCGTCATCCTGAGGTAGATCCTCTCTTATCTCACTTCTTCCTACACGGTTCTTTATTCCTTTCCTCAACGATGTTTGATTCACGAAGCCAGGGCTTCTGCCTTCAAAGGCATAGATATAATACTGGGTCTTGTTTCAGCCCATGCTCCTCTCCCACGAACTCTGCCTCAAAGCCCTTATGTCTGTTCGACCCATCTGGGGTGGGCCTGATTGGCTTGCTTGGACTTGGGCCCATACAGTCAGGACCCAGTTCCATGGGCCCATACAGTTAGGACCCAGTTCCATGGGCCTGCTCAGGATTCGGCCTGACTGGCTCCCAGGCCATCAGTAGAACCCATTCCCACTGTCCGCCCTGTGCGAAACCGACCGATTCGAGGTTTTTCATAACAGATCTGGTTTGATCTTCTGTACCCTGCCCAAGGAAGCTGGCCTTGTCACTTCTTGTTGTCCCAATACTTCTATCCCTGACCACGCGCCTGCCCGCGTGTATCAAGCATAGCTAGCCTCAGCCTAATTTCTTTGATGTCTCCCCTGGAGTACTGGGGGGACAGGATGAAAGTTTGAATCCCCTCTCCGCCTGGATGTTGCAAAGGCTATCGCCTGCTTGTAAGGATCTCTGCCTCTTCTCTCCAGCAGTAGACATCTCTTCTACACCGCCCACACCCCAGCCCGAAAAGTATCTCTCGAAACTCAGGAGAAGCGATTCCCGATCGAATCCATGAGATCTTCCATTTTCTGCGTTAATTTTCCTTTTGTACCACCGAGATCCACCACCACTCACTCTCTGCTTTCGTTACTTAGCTCTCTTTGTTGATCTTCACGCTTGCAGGGCATGGAGTGTTTTTCTTGAAGCTCCTTTTTCGCCCACATTGTCTCCACTGCATTTGTGAAAGCAAAAGACAATTCTCTGTGCCACAGTTTCCCACCAGTCCATCCCCTTTTCCCTTTCATCATCAAAGCATTTCCTTGATGGGCCATGCGGTTGCTCTGAGGCGACGACTTATTGCCCAGTAGTCCTGGGTGGGGCTTAGGTTTTGGCGACCCTCTTTCACAGACCGGGCTTAGGTTTTCAGCGGCCTCTTCACTTGTTTGACGGCCCAGGCTTCCTTTCTTGATATCACTTAAAATAACTTGTTTGGCCCCCTCCTCTCTGACACTGATCCCCATGTTGTTTTGAATTCCGACGCATTGCTTGGGCCCCACTCTGTAATTCCCTGCACACTTTGAATATTGGCACACTCCTTCTCCTATTCCACTTTTCTCCAGGACCTTTCGTTGACCCTTATCACACTGACACTCTCGGGATAAGTGAAAAGGATCTTCTTTTGCTGCGCTCAACGTCGGTAGCCGTGTTTTCCTCGTCTTGTTCTGGATATCGCGAGAAATCTTAATATTACGCACCTCTCGAGGTAAACCTGGGTTACCCTTGGTTGGTTGAATCCTCCACCATATTTGACTCATGGCTTCTAGCCCTCATGAGCAAATTAGTGAAGTAGGTTTAAGTCTGTCCTTCTTTCAGGAATTCTAGCCCGAGATCCTTCCTTTGTTACGTATCCTTATCGGTAGCAATGAAACCTCGCAATGAACTGACTTTTTTGAGTTCTTACGTCGCGTATGTAAGGTATTTCTCTGATCTGCTGGTCTTCTTCTATTCTCCCTTTCGGCTATTGTGGGGACCACCATTCTAGAGCATGGCTTCCCCACGAAGATCCTGCTCACATTCTCCATGACCATTATGCTTCTTCACCAAGTCAAAATCAAGAAGAATATATATTCTGATTTAGACATTGAAGCGCCTCTCCCCTTGACCTCCATGATCTTTTGCTTGAACTTCCAGTTCTATTAAGGACAACTCTGCTTTTTGATGAGTTTCATCCTCCCACCATTCAGTTTTCATGATCCCATTCAGCACGATATGCTCTCGTGATATCGGCCGGATCGTGTCACGGTTTTACTACCTTGAATCTTTGTTTAGCCTTTGGATTTAGGTTTTGTTATCGCCTTGTCGTATAAGTCCTGCTTTGGCTAGTAGACTTTGCTGGTTTGCTATATACTCCTTTATCTTCCATCGTCCTTGAAGCTTGCAAAGCTTCCACTAACAGAGACCACCCATTTATGGATCATTTCTTGGAAAAGACAGCATGTCATTCTGAGTCTAGATCTGCAGCAGAACAGTATCAACCGCTCCTTGCATTTTTGCCTTTATTACCTCATCCTTTGCATTCTCCCTCCATTCAGATCCTTACGACCCTGCCTGCTCCCCTTCTAAAGACTCCAGCCCTTAGTTAAATCTTATATTCTTTCTGGCGAATCGAAGCTCTCTTGTAGCTTTCTGTGTTCACTGAGCCTTCTTCCTTGTGCCTCCTTTAGGCTCGAAGGATTTGTATATTGAAATGAGTAAAAGTTATTTTTATTGTTATGTTCTTAAAATAAAAAAATCGTATATAAAAAATGTTTTAATTTTTTTTCAAAAAGTAAAATCTAAATTATAAAAGTATTATTACCCAATAAACTTAAATATAAGTTATTTTAAAATCTATTTAAACATTAAAAATAAAATTTATTTAAACAAATTTGTTAAAAATAAGTTCAAAAAGAGCTTCAAGTGTCATAATTACTTCAAAAACATATTCTAATTTCCTTTGTCATTTCCTTTTTTTTTGTCAACAATGTGAATATTTCAATGGAAATTTTAATTGTAATTTTGGACTTTTATTATTCTCTCTCCTTTTCATCATTTTTTCTCCCTTTTTCCCATTCCCTTTTTCAAATCAGTGAACAAACTCTCATTGCTTCTTTCTTCAATAATCAAAATATATAACAAAACAAAAAAAACAAAGGGCATAATAAGTAAAGAACTACATCATATTCTCGTTCTATTTTTAATAAATTTTATAATTTTTTTATAGATATTTAAATAAAATTCAATGGCCATTCATATTTTCTTCTTATTCTCTTTATGTTAAGGTGAAAATTGTTTGAATCTGAAAAAAGCAAATATAATATCTAGAAAGAGAATAATAGAGAGCATATTGTGAAAGGTGTGGATGGGATTTTGACAGAGTAAAGAGAAGACAAGTTTTGGTGGAAGAAAATTGAGTGTTTGGCAAGCAAGAAACTCTTTCGGCTGGTCCACCACCCTCCACCCAATACGCTGGTCTGGACATGTGATCTATTGATGAAGCTCTTTGTCCCAAAGATAGTTTCAGTTTCGAAATTTTGACTACAGTGTTTTAAAAATCGTATCAAATCGACTTGTTGATCAATTGGATCGTTAATTTGCTGATTTATCTGATCTCGATTTGTTCACTTGGCTCAAATCCATCATTTCTAAGATTTAATCGCGAATCAAATGACTTTTCGATTCATCATTAATTCGATTTTGTAAAACATTAATTTCATGAGTATAAAAATAGAGTTAAAAATAAATAAAATAATGCGGCTCAATTTTTAAATATCTATTTTATGAAAACAATATACAACAAAGTTAAAAAAAATCTGATTATTTGGTTATTTATTTATTTATTAATATTAAAATAAACATGCAAAGTTATAATATTTTTGATGGAAAATTTAGGACCATTGGATTTTAAAACTATGCTTAAAGATCAGTTTTTTAAAATATTTTCCGATTTATGAAAATTGTTTTACTTGTTTTTAATTTAATGGTTTTTTCGTTCTTGGTGTTTTATAGAAAAGAGAAAAAAAAATTAAAGTACTTTACTTGTTTTCCTTAATTTTTTAAAAATAGTAATCAAATAAAACCCTTAAATAAGTACTTTTAAAATATTTTTTACGTTCTTAATTTTTAAAAACCATTGTTTGGAAATTGATTTAAAATTATTGTTTTCTGTGTCTATTTTTTCCATATCTTAGTATATTTCATTTTTCTAGTTTTGTTTATAATATTTCATCCTTTTATTTTAAATAGTCAGAATAAAATCTTATTAATTTTTGTTATTTATTTTATTATTTAGCTTTCAAAAAATTTTAATTACATTTTCTACTTATATATATTTCTTAAAGTTTAGCCTTTCCAAGAAACTGATTGTAACGAGGAAGATTTTCCCCAGCAAAAACGACGGCGTTTTGGATCCAGAGGGCATTTTAGAGAGAGAAAGAGAGGGAGAGAGAGAGAGAGAGAAAGAGAGGATTATGGAAGCTTCAACTGAGATCGCTGCAAATCCTGCTGATCTTCCTTCGATTTCTGCAATTTTCAGGTTCGCCCTCAGATCTTATTTTTCTCTCTCTACCGAATCCAAATTTCACCTGTTATAGAGATTATTTTGATTGTCTTTTCTGTTTCTGGAACTAGCCTTTCTTCAATGAATGTGATGATTTTGCTGTATGTATGCATTAGGGCTTACTTCAGATCCAATTTTGGAATTAGAGTTGTTTTTTGTCTGTTGGGACTAATTTTATTTGTTTGTTTATTTTGGCGTTATAATGATAAATTATGTTTTCAGTTTAGGTAGGGTTGTATTAACATACCGCGAATCTAGATGTTCTTTCCCGGTTTGTTGTGTCGCTAATTTTTTGAAATTATTATATTTTATTTCTGTGCTCAAACCTCAAATTATGCTTTTCATTTTTTTGTTAGGGTTGTAATACTGAACCCTATGTCCTTTTTTATTTATTTTTCTTTGTGAAAACTCTTTGGTTTGATAAGTTGGTTGGCGGATCATATTTTTTACACACTGTGATTACTTGTGCCATCTGTTTGTGAAGCGCTGAGGAAAACTGAGGAAAATTAGAGAAAATAAAATTTCAAAATGTCTTACTGTTTTGTTGTTTTTTCTTGTTATTTGTTTCCTAGGTATGTTCATGGCGTACTTCCCAAAAATATAAGATTCATAATTACTGAGAGGAGGAGAAAGAGAAGAAAATTTTGAACTTAGGGGTTTTAAATAATTGAAAGTTTCAATATGTGTCAACTGGTACTGATTTGATTCTTATAAGAACAAGGAAAGAGAACTTTGAAAATGTCACTTCTTTTTTGTTTCTGTATTCTGAAACTGGAAAAGCTCTAATTTTAACTAAAGATATAGTTTCAGTAGAATCATTTGACTCTGAATTTCTGTTTTTGAAGGTGCCAGAACAATGGAAAATCTTGCATTGATTTTTTTGGGTCTTTTTTTCTCCTTATTACTCTCTGCAACTAATTGAAGGCATGCAAATGATATTGTCTGTTTCGAATTAGGTGATCTCGATGCTGACTATTGTGAAACACAGCATTAGTGGCATTCAGTTAATTCCCATGTTGCAATACTGTGTGCAATGTAAACAGGAAGCTGAAGAATTCTTGTTTTGTTTTTCTGATTGGCAAACATAGAAAATCTATTAAAAGAGCGCTATAGGATTATTTTCATAATTGCAGTGTTTGTAGCTTATTTTCGAGACCTTGGAATAAAAATTTTTGGATTATAAGCTTTCAATCGATGTACAGAAGCAATGAGTTAAATTCTTTCCGCATCAGGATTTTTCATGGATAATATTGATATATTTTTAGGGTATTCAGCCTGCTACATGCTTCTTATACTGCATCCCAATCCCGCCTTCTTGTGGTCATGTACTATTAGAATATCAATGATTTCTCGCCTCTTTCAGGCCTTTCCGATGATTCATCGTTCCAAAAGGCTGCCTCTCATGTTACTTCCCATGGCAATGGTGGCGGAAAATTAAAGTAGCCATCATAAAGCTTTGCCCTTGTGGCAGCCGCCTCTTCTTTTTCCTTTTCAAGTTATATCAAAAGAAGAAAAGAGAAGAGCAGTATGCCCGCCTTTTAAAGTTGTTCGAAGAGGATGATGAGCTTGAGCTTGAGCTTGGTCTTCGGGACTGAATGCTTGTCAAGTTGAAGATCGATTTGAGTATAGTTGAGGTGCGCCTTCCAATTGTATATACTTTATGCTTTTCTGATTCACAATCGATGGAGAGTTCATTGTTTTCCCTGTTCAAATTATGTTAGGAATTAAAACTTATTATTTGTCATGCTTTTTGTTTTTCTGTTTTTGTTGTCAATTCTATACCTTCTTGTATAATCGACGCAATTTTCCAATATATGGGTGTTCTTTTCCACATTTCACTGTCGACTTAATGGCAGTAGAAAGAAAGGAATATAAAATATTTGAGGATATTGAACTTACCATCACTTTTTTCTTGGCAATAAAAAGGAGTGCATGTTTGGTTGTTTTATATATCTATTATGGTTGCTTACCAAAAAAATAAAAAATAAAAAGGAATGCATATATTGGCTCCAAGTTCCAAACTATGAACCGGATTCATGCTGATAAGCATGAATTTTCTCCGGGCCGGACTAGTGTTTTAGGATGCAACCATCGGGTCGTATTTCCCTCGCTTTTGTATTTGAAAAACCGTTTTTGTTCTCAAAAACAAGGAGCACAAGGAAAACAAAGGAGAACATGCTTGATTCCCGCTTTTACTGCTCAAAAACACGTAAAGACTAAATTAAGAGAACATGAACAGTTTTTAGAGAACACAAAAATGGTGTTCTCTAAATTTTAAAATTGTTTCACAATAGCTTTCAAAAATATGAACCTGTAGAGGCCCATCTTTTCATTTTCTTATCCCTTTTCAGTAAGTCTACTTGTTCATGTCTCCCTCTCTCCTATGAAACCCCATCTTGTCCGTGGTGCCCTAATTTGTATATTCTTTTGCAATCTAGATGCTCTTGTTAAATGTTAATCGCCTATGTGCTTTAGTTGATGTTACACTGAAGTAGCAATACCCATGTCAGAAATGGCACAAATGGTTAGGATATGCATAGTCTTTGACGAGAGTTTTGGACATAATTAGGTTATTTAAAAAAAAAAATTACTAAAATAAATGGAAATCGAAAATAATGCCACACAAGCGCATTGTCATTTGGAATGTGATCATGGTACAAAATAAAATTTCAAAACATTTCCAATGCCGCAATCAATAACTATTTACATTTTCACGCCAGAATGTAAGAATCGCGCATCATTTGGTATCGCATACAGATTATCTTGGCTGAACCTATATTATAATTTTTTAGAATAATCCTACTTATGTCCAAACTCCTTTAATGATTGACATATGATACCAGAAATGCAAAGAAGCTTTAAAAAAGGCAGAAAAAATTTCTAAATTTGTATTGGTTTTCTGGTACTCTTTTCCACTTTTTTGCACGTGATAAACTTCTCAAATCAGTAGTAAGACTGTATCAAACATCTCAAATCAAAATCATATGGATACACATGGGATTGTGTATGATGTGACACTGTGGTTGGATTTTTTTGTTCCTTTTTCATCCTGTTTCTTGATTATATTTCATATCTCTTTATATGAATGCCTGATGACATATCTCACATAGAACATTTTGCATTAGATAAGTTGAATTGTTGTTGATTTATTTGTGTAATATGATTGCTAATATGCTTATAATGAAATTATGGTCTGCTGCCATGAGTGCAGTGAAGAAGTTCCAGCAAATTTCATTGATCCCTATCAACTCTATCCTAATGACCATAGAAAACAGAAAAAAGTTATGGTATTTGTGAGCAAATACTCGAGCTGTGTAAACAAGAGCTCAAAATATTATGCCTGATCATGAAGGGAGTTGTCCAAGAAACTTTAGAGATCAAAAACTGTAAACCAAAAGATTAAAAACTGCCATTTACATCTCCTATCGTGTTAGTGGTGTGGTTGTCTCATTAAGGTGTAAAATCTACTCAAAAAGTTAAAACAAAATAGAATGAAAGTTAGAGAGACGAATATTAATCAAATTAGATTCACTAAGATGTTCGACAACACTTGCAAACCAAACAATCCTTTGTAACACATACACCTCTTTTTTATTTTAAAGAAAATATCAATTATTCTGGTTTGGCATTTTTTTTTTTCTAATTAGAAAAACATCAACAATTTGTGAAGAATGTTGGTTATTATAGCACTACACAGTAGTGACATGTATTTTGTGATCCCTGCACAAAGTAGAAGATTTGTGCTTAAATAAAAGTTTATAAGAGTAGAAACCTTAACTATGCTGCATCATTAGGTAGAAACTCTAGACCTATTTAAGAGAGTGATTTGGTCAAAGAATCAGGAAATTGAACAGTCTTTAAGGGTGGATCCCAAACCTTCAAAAAGGCACGGGAATAGAAGGGTCTCGGGTTCAGTATTTACTGCATTTCAGAACTTTAGGCATGGCATGGGGAGGAGTGGGATCCTGGGTTAAGTATCGATATTTTTCCGATATTTAGCGATTTATCGGGAAAGTTCCCGATACCTCGTAAATTTTGTTCCTAAGGATTTTCGAACCCAATCAAAAACGGAAATCTTGGGAGGGAAGGAACCACTGTGCTACGTTTCTTCTTCCTAATATTTGTTTGGAAAACGTGTTTTTTAACATTTGCATTTTAAAATTTATTAATAACTACAAATTTGAAACCATTTTTATGATTTTATACCATTTGCTATTAATTAAATATAAGTGATAGATAAAATATATTATCATTTATTATATTAATATTATTCTAGAAATTATCATAATTAATATTTAATTTTTTTTTATATTTATCCTATGTGTTTTTAAAATTTTTTGAATGCTTTATTTTAAAAGAGTAAATATATATATATTTAATTTATTTATTTATTCAAAAAAAAAACTAACTTACGGTTAATTTGATAAATAGGGTTTCAATATAATTTTTAGTAAATTTGATTATTCAAATAAATATATTTATTTTAAGATAAATTTATATCTACAAAATAAGTTTAATATATATATTCTTTTTTATTTATCATTTTTTGAAGTCCTTTTTAAGTATTTTATAATTTCTAAATATTTTATGTGCTATCGATATTTTTATCAAAATTCTTACCTGTATTTTTGTATTTATCAATATTTTCATCCTTGTTCAGGTTCGGGTCCCATTGAGGAAGTGTTTGATCAAAACTTTTTTTTAACTCTAAATATATTTTTTCCATTTTTCTCGTGAACAAAGCATTATCTTTTTATCATAATTGAAAATTACTTTTCTTACTCGGTTTCTTTTCTTTTGCAGGCTTTGATAGTCAGTTATTTAATTCCACGGATGGCCAGGCTTAGGATGGAAATGAAGTATAAAGTTTTCTATGATTCAAGGACAAGCTGTATTTGTAATGATATGTTATCCCTACAAAAAAAAAAAAAAAAAGGACAAACATGAATTTTTTGTCGTTTAGTAGATATAGAAAAATAATCTCAATTTTTGTACGAAATATGCTTGTAAAATGGCATTCATTTTGATCATTTTGATCATTTTGATTCCCATGTTCATTTATTGAAGTAAATTTTATTATGTGGTTGTAACTGCATGAATAAGAACAACTCTTTATGGAAGGAAATTTGGAACCAATACACAAAAGGCAATCCTGTAATCATGTTGAATCTGGGTCATTACTTCTGGAAGATTTCTTGTTTTAATATATAGTTTTATCAATGTTGGTATTATGTTCGAGTAGTCAAACATTACATATGAAAAAGAATAGAGAGACAATAGAGATGACAGAAGTTTGAGAAAAGCAGCATACTGACTTTCAGTGATGGACATGACTTAATGACAGTTAATAGTTACAATAAACTCGCTCTCGATGAACGCCAAACATCAGAAAACGAATAAATAAAACCCCAAAACAGACTCAAATGGGGGTTTTTTATAAGGCAGATTTTCATGGAGAAAGTGAGAAACTATCGATCAACCAGATCTGCCATTGTCCGGAAATTCTGAAGAAGCTGTGCTCCGGCCTGCCTGCCTGCATTTTTCATAGTCCGGTCTTGGCTCGTTTCATTCCGGCGGCGGTGTTGAACGGAGACATGCTCGCTCATGCTCGCTCATACTGGCTTTCTTCCCTTAGGGTGCCATTGAGCATGGCGAGTTCGCGCAGCTGTTGCTTCTTGTACTGATCCAATGACTCGTCCTGGGAGACAGACAGTGAAACATAGATTTTAATAAAAAAGCGAGAACAAGTGACTAAGGGCCTATTTGGTTCCTTTTTTTTAAAACATTTTTTGAAAACACTGAAAATGTGTTCTCTCTGTTCTCCTTGTTTTGAGAACAGAAAACAGTTTTCAGAAACATGAACCAAACAACAGACCCTAAGAACGAAGTCTGTAAGAGGATCGGTTTCGTACAACGGGTTTAAGAAGGTTTTCTAATATTGCAACTGCATGCTCCAACCGGGAATTTATTATATCTTCTGGGAATTCAGCCTCTACCAAGACATGAAGAGGTTCGGTTAAGATGCTCGTACCCCGGTTTATCTTTCTTCAGTTTCTTCCTACATTGAATCAAAATGGACATATCACTAAACAGGCATTCAAGTTTCCATGAATTCATAGACTATATATAAAGTTAGAGAATGAACGAAAATGGCAAAAACCAAGACTGGCATTTGGTGTGCCAATAAGACCTAGTTCGAGCGGCTTCGAGCGGTTAAAAGCTTAACCTGACATAGAGAATAAGACCTAGTTCGAGCAGTTAAGAGCTTAGGCTGGCAAAGGGAATAAGACTTAGTTCAAGCGGTTAAGAGCTTAGGCTAGCATAGAGAGGGAACGAGTCCAAGGTTCGAGTCCCGGTATGGGCAAATTTGTGAGGAACATAACAGAATACCATGATGTAATGCACAGTGAATAGATATAAAATAAAATAAAAACAGCATTTGGTGTAATATAATGCATCATAAGAAATGCAACCTTTACTCAAAGCTAGTAAAGATATGAGCTTTAACTGGGATTTTTTTTTCGATAATCGTGGATGTCTAGATTTTGTACTTACGCGCAAGAATTCTCGACTAATCTCACAGGTCCTGCAGCTTACTAGCCAGGTATTTACTCCCTCCAAGCATTCACCACATAGCCTAAACCCGAGTGGGAAAATTATCGAAGCCTAGAAATATATTTTCATCCTCAAATTAGGTGATTTCTCTTCCCTACTGGAAGGTCTAGTGAAGATGAATTCAGCACAAAGAACTTCCACAAGGAATCAACAGCAAGGAGAGATTCTGTGTTGTAAAGAAAGTCCAAAAATGTAGAATTTTCAACAGGGAAGAGAGGAGCAAACATTATAAAGATAACTCCATTTCTAATTCTATCATCTCTAATTTCACTCCTCGAATAATCACATTAACCCTAGCAGATTCAACGATTCCAAGGCTCTAACTCTGTTTTAAATTTGGTACGAGATCCTTTTGTCTAGCAAAGGACAAGGGTTTACGATTCGGCATTTTTTTTTTTTTTTTTTTTGATACCGAGGGTGTCAGGGCCCACTTACGCTTCCCTACTAATCCTCGGGGTCCTGAGCGTCGACTAGATAAATACCCCAAGACTCCTGAAGGACTCGAACGCTGAACCTCGACATTGCCCAAAGCCTTAAGCCAAACGGCTACCTTTGGGGGTTACGACCAGCATCTTTTTAGCGTAGTTGAGGTTTTGAGTATTAAATCAACTTTGAAACAACCCTTGCCGGAGTCAAAGATCATAGCCAGAGGCAATATCCTCATCACCAACAATAAACTTGGTTCAAGAGCAGCAACAAAAAAAAAAAATCGAATCCATGCATTTTCTTCGTTTCTATAACTCTGATACATCCACCTCACAGTGAAGAGGAATCATTGGAGAATTGAACTGCAGTTTCCTAACATCATTTTGACAAATGAACCCGAACCCTTATTAAAGCAACAACTCGACATAAAGCAATCTCAAAGCACAAAGTATGTCATAAGCCAGGATGAAATAATGAAAACCAAACTAGTTTACGTAACCATAAGCAAGAAAATTGTACTATTATGATTATATTAAATCCACACAATATATACAGAGAGAAGAAAAAAGTCGAAAAAGACTCATCATCAACAAGAATTTTAAATAAAAACAACATTTTGAGTATATAATTTTTTTTTCAAAACCAGGAGGAATTTGTCACCATATCAGGAAATGAATTTGAGAAACGCACTACAAAGGAGCACGTTTGAATAAAGAAATAATTTTTTTATTGAACTATTCTAGTCATATGAGAATGAGGCATAAGGAGTACATTTGGTTGCAGATTAGTACTGGAGAGTATATGGAAGTACTTAACCTTGTACTTGATGCAACACTGTTAGACACAATTAAGTAGACAAAAAAAAAAAAAACCATTCACAGTATCTCTTGCTCAACCAATATAGAAACCCTGAATGCAAGATCCTTTGTCTCACAGACAAAAATCTGGAGACTCATGAAGGGAATCTACCGAAATAATCAAAGGTCTGGGTTTAAATCCTGCCAACAGTTCATTAAGATGGAAACAAGATTTAGGTTCAGATACTCCAACCCATATACCAAATTCTGAGCACCTACATTCTCCTAATTACTCCACCTTCTCAATTACAAAGAAGGAAGTCCACCTCTATAGAATCGTAATTTATTCTCCAAATTACTCTCCACCCTCCCAGATGAGAAGTCCATTTTCCCCCTTGTAACAACTCCAGCAGGGGGAGTAGTTATAAATCTACAAATTATTCCGATTTCTGAGTTAAAGGGGTTTTTCTTTTCTTCCAACAACACCAGGATAGCTTCTCGTTTGACCAGAGGAGATATCCGACTAGCTCTCCTACAAGGATTGGTGTGTATGAACATCTATACTAATATTCAATATCAAACTCAACTTCTACTTTTACTGAAAAACTATACTGCAAACTAAACTCAGGATATAATGATTTTCGATCCTGATAATGAACGACTCAATCTTGGAATAACTTATATCAAATAATCATTAGTTCTAAGTACACATGAATACCTATAAGTCTGTATAGAAATATGTAACAGAAGACCCATCACCATCAGCCAACATGCACTAAGGACTAATTGTGCAATCAACTATAGTATAATATGCCTTCATTTAGAAGATTAGATCAGGGGAGAGATTTGATTTACTGAGAAATAATGATCTACTTATTATCTTTATGATGTACCATACTCCAACAAGCAAATAGGGAACAGAAACAACGATTTCATATGCTAAAATGATGTATATCAAAAAATAAATATGCTAAATTATGCACAAAATTGGATGCAAAGGTGCAACTCTCCACACAAGAAAAAACTTTCATATTAACTGTTCATGGTGAGAATTATCACGATACCTTAACAGCATCCTTCACTGACCCCTGACCTCTGATATACACTCTGCATTCAGTCATGGCTTCAACTCTTTCATGAGTACCTGCATTCCAAAATTCGGCCTACAAAATTATACTGTCCAACCTTTTGAGTTAGATTCTATTGTTCAAAATAGTGAACAAAATCCGAAACTTAACTCCAGAAAAACACTGCGAGTTTTACCAACATTTGGGTATTTGTCCACAGGAACGTCAAGTCTAATGACTCTCTTTACAACAGGAGTGGTTGGTATTCCAGGTGGCCGATGCCAACCCAGTGACGAAGCTTGAAACGGGGCCATTCTTCTTAGATGTCCATTTTCCTAAAGCAAGACAACATAAACAAAAACTTCTTATAAGCAAACAAAACTTCTGATGAATCTCCTGCATATGATTTTCTTCACTACAAAAACCGTTTTTTCTTTCAACAAGTTTGAAGACGGATTTAGTCATACTTCAATCAATGCTCTTATTCAGTGCAAATAAGTGTATATATACACATACATATATGTGTGTATATACTAAAATAGACAACACATATATATACTAAAATAGAATGAATGTGCAAACAAGTCAGATACTCTTTAATCATCATCTAGAACACTTCTCAGCTCATTCAAAGGGAGAAAATCCCGTTGCTTAACAACAATCACCCAGCCAAATCTCACATAACCATCAAGATGATTTACTGATGAAGAAAGCCCCAATTAATGATCTTGCAGAAAATGAATTGCCTGCTGAATCTTGGCAGAGCGAAAAAAACTATACATAGAACATACGTTGGCAGTTACCATGTGTGTGTTACTCACCTTACATACCATCCTCTACCTTCATGTTGCTTTACAGTCACCAGAGTTAGAGGTTAAAAATGGAAGCAGGGTTAGTAGGCAAGTTTTAATTTCCCCAAAAATCACTAGTTTATCCTATTTTTCTCCAGCATAGAGAAAGAGAATCGTTATTTGAGTAATTTATGCAGGATATCCACAAGGAGTGTTCCCTTAAAATAATACTGTATATTAGTTATGCATTACTTAAGATGGTTATAAAAGGCACAATGGAAAACTGAGATTGGCTACAGTGACATCAAGTTCGCGGCAGGATGAATGAAAATTATAACCCATTTTTTATGTGCGGTTTCAACAAGTTATAGTACAAAACGCAATACAAGTACCAAGCAGCATACCTCTGTTTGCATCCTAGGCCAACCCTCCAAATCCATTGGTCCTCCATTTGGATGTTGACTTAATGATCTAAATGGACTATCATGCTCAAGTCGTTCAATATCCACAAAACCTTGATTAGGTACTAAAGCCGACACCCTTCTGATTTCTGCAATTAGATGAAAGAATCCATAAAACAGTTAAGTGCCCCGCACAGGATTACACAGAGCTGTAAAGAGCAGTTGTTTTTAGGTGTATGTATAAGTGCTCTGCAAACACTAGCACATGCACCAAATATTACTAGAACGGTTACAAGTATCAGGGAGCATCTTTTGTATTTCTTATACATTTCAGTGCGTCCAGAGCATGATATCATACCAACTCCTGATTTTCTTCTTTTAAAGAAGCATTATGATTAAACCTATTATCTCCTATTATCTTAGCATAAGGCAACAATGACCATATGATTTGAGAATTTTTTGTACAGTCAACAATGGAACACATTGGTGCAGCCATATGGAAGAGCACGGTCAACTTCAGGTCACTCTCATCAGGTCCTAAATCACAAAATGGAAATAAAAACGCATATATGATGGCAGATCCTTTCCTATCTTCAAATCACCGACAATTGCAAGCAACAGCGAAATAATCCATAAGCAAAATCAGGTTTGACTTCTAGAACCAGGAGCAACTCTTTAGCTAGGCCATGTAACCATTCATCTAAAGATTTAGAATATCCGAAAGGAGTGTAATAGAAGGAGCATAGGCATACACTATGTCTTGTTCTTTATAGCACATCAAGCTGAGAGTGGGAATAGAATGTCGATCATTTCTTTCCATGCACAACTAAACCAAAAGCCAAATTACAGTATCGGCTAGCAACAGCCACCATTGATTCAATCTCTTGCTGCAAGTTGAAGTGAAGATGAACTGGCAGCTTATAAGAAGAAGGCAATAAAGCTTGAATAATGTAGACAACAGTCTCCCTGTCAGTGGGCCATATTCTAGATCTTAAAGGTAAATAGTCGCTAGAATTACAGAAAACAGATTGCTGGAAGTTCTTAACAGCAGACAATTTACGGTTTTGGGATGTCTGCAAAAGTATCCTGAGGATATGAAGCTTCAACTTCACTCTTCCCCTTTTATTTTAATTCAAAAAGCCTTATGAGAGGCCTTCAGTCTAAATCTTAACAGCCACTCTTATTTGGCCTTCAACTGTCCTATGATGCTAAACTTCTGTTTGTTTATGAAAGAGAACTAACAAGTGCCTTACTTGGAATCAGGCACTGAATCAGGTTTGCCATGTTTTTCGGTGTAAGATTAATGCATATCTTCCGATTCTAGGACATAGGGACACAACGCTAATTAGGGTAATTCCGCCTTATCCCTCGTTTTATACCCTAATCCAAATTGAGGTATGTGTTATATAGAATGTCTCGACATGGGTATTTAATGTATCCTTGCAAATAAAAAAGAACAAATCACGAGCTAAGACATAATGAACTAAACTTGTTCTTCTTTATTGGACCCACCTGTTGGAGAAATATCAAACCAATATTAATTTTGATCTATACCCAAATCATTGTCATGCCATGTTGGAACACTAGAAACATTGCATGAAGTGCCCGTTCGACGAAGTCAAGACACATGGAATAAAACATTAATTGCAGCATAGTGTAGGAAGAACATTCAATAACCTTGACCCAGAAGCCTACTGCATATCGGTAGAATTTGAATAAATGGACCCAACTTTGCTTTCTCTGCCAATAATTCAGCAAGATATCTGCATCCATTAAACTAGCCAAATTAGATAAGAAACCCAAGCATATCCGGGAGAAGACTGAAACAATTTCTTGCACAACAGGAAAAATAATGCCCTGAAGAGTTCTAATACAAGATTTACATCTTTAAAACATTAAATTAATCGTTAGTTTAGTTTATGAAATTTAACATTTGAGCATTTACAACTGGTTTGTCCTGTCTAGGCTAGAAAGATAAATACTCCCAAGAACATACACTCTTTGATCCGTGATTGAAGCAAAAATAGACAGCAAATTTCAAAACTAAAAAAGATAACTATCATTTAAATCCACTCAATCAGCAAGCTTTACAGGAACAAAAAAAAAAGTATATGCATCGATCGAAATCACCGTTGACAATGAAACTCTGCAATCTGCATAGCCACACAATAACTGGTTCTAATCATGGAAATTATAATCATTTCGACAGAGACATTAAGTTTATTATATTAGCCCCACATAGTATGTGAAGCACAATGAAACCACCCAATCACGAATGCGACACCCAAACATGCCTAAAACCTTGTTCTTAAAGTGATCCTTTATGGAAGCTGCAATCCCCTGCTCTTTGTGCTGAATCAAATCTGGAAATTTTGTAAATTGAAACAAATTTACTCTTTAGAAATTTCTTGATATTTGTAAATTATGTTCAATCCCTTCAAATTAGATATAGGAAGTAGGTTTCAAAGAAACATTTGAATTTTTGTCAAAACTTTTCTTCCACTGAATTGTCTAATGGAGCCAAATCAAAATTATAGCAACATGAATCAGAATTGAAGCATGATAGCATCCTTGTAATAGTATAATCAAATTAAAAACAAATAAAGATGGAAAAAAAGCATATGAAATAAAATTAAAAGCCGTAATCAGAATCATAGAAAGAACGCCCCCAACCCATGTCATAAACCCTACATCAAATTCTGAATATTGGATTAATCCACCAGACCGATTAAGAAACCGTTTGCTTTCTAAGAAACCCAGCAGAAACAGAGTAAGGAGATAGGGAATCTTTTCACTTCCATGGTCAACCGACTCCCAAATTTTCCTTTCAGTTCTCACTCTTTTTTCTCGGCAACCAAACAAATCCCATCAAAAACCGAAGAAAATAAAAGCACTAGCACGCCAAACAAGAACTTGAACTCACCTTTCTCGATCTGAAGGAAGGGAAGACGACCTGTGAGGAGAAGCGTGGAGTCCAGAGGGAGGGTACTGAAAGAAGCTCGCATGTAGTCTCCTATCATCCATCACAGACCAATCAAAGAACCCAACTCCGCCCTCTTCGATACACCCAAAAAAAACTATCCCCACGCCAAGAAAAACCAGACCAGAAAAGGGGTTTATGCTGATCTTAACAAAACTCTCCGAGAGAAACCCGCAAAATAAACAGGCTTCAGATTCAACTTTCTACCAAACAAAAAATAAAATAAAACAAATTTTAAAATTTTAAAATTAAAACTAAAACCCTTTCCCTACCTCCTGAATACCCTAAATTACCACTATGATGCTAGAATCAAACCAGAAAACGAAAGGGTGATGATATTTCCAAAAGGGGTTGGGAAATTGGGAGAGAAAAAACAAAAGAGGAGCGAATATAGATGGGGGTTAAGAGAATGAGAAGAATATGGAAAATTCAACTTCTTCTTACCTTGTAGGGTAGTGAGAGAGCATTGGGGGGGTTGGGAAAGGGACAAGGAGAGAGAGGAGCCCCCCACTGAAATAGTACTGTAGGATCCTTTTGCTTTGCTGTATTTATACTCCCAACCATATCATTCAATCCCCCTCTCTCCCCTTCCGAATCTTTGGGGTTTCCCTTAAATCTTAATAGTTAATACCACATAAGTCTTATGGATTCTAGCCTCACACCCTTAATTAAGGATTTTCCTTCCCTTCTTTTTTTTCAATTAGGTTTATTATTATCATCCCCATGTTTACACTTGGGGCTAGGTTAGGTTAGGAATAAGACTAGATCCAACAAATTTAGGTTCAGAAGTTTACATGCAAGACATAATGGTAGTAGGTAAGGTTACATTTATGATTTTTTTTTCTTTCTTTTTTTCTTTTTTAATGACTATGGGTACCCGTACTAATCGACTAATCTTACTGAACCCTGAAATTAACAGTCGGATAAACTTTCAATTTTCGTGAAAGAATAAGAATCGATGACAATTGGGTCAAATCACAAAACCTTAAACCAATTGAGTTACCCCTCGTGATTGATATGTAAGGAAACTTGTGTTTTCTCTTTTATATAACTATGGATACTCGGGCTAGTCTACTAATCACACGAGACTCTAGAGTTAACAGCCAAATAAATCTTCAATTTTCCTGAAAGAACAATAACCGATAATCATTGGATTAAATCACAAAGCTTTAAACCAATTGAGCTACCCCTCGTGGTTGATATATAGAGAAACTTGTGTTTTCTTTTTTACATAATTATGGATGCCTAGACTAATCTACTAATCACATGAAACCTTTAAGTTAATGATTAGATAAACCTTTAATGGCCCTAAAAAGACAATAATTGGTGATTATTGGTAAGGCTGACAAAATTTGATACGACACATGAACACGACACGAACTCCAACACTTGCCATTATTGTGGCTGAAGATAATCGTATTTTCGCCATATTCGTTGCTGACCCACCTAACACGCTTAATAAATCTGGCCATATTCTGAAGGCTGATTTTACCTAACATTAATTACGTGAATTCTGACCAATTATTATATTATTAATTAATTAAACTATTTTAATAAGTTATTTGTGTTAAATATGAATTATTGATTATAATTCATATTAATTTAAATAATAAAATCATTAAACATGTTAAATTTAATAGGTTATTAGTGTTAAAAATGTATGGATGATTAATTATAATTCTTATTATTTTAATTAATCAAATTAAATTGGTCATATTTGTGTTAACCCGCCTAACACGAATAATAAATTGGTTGGGTTTTGGTTAACGAATATTGATACGTTTATCATTCGTGTCGGGTTTGGGTTGACGAATGTTGACACGATCCGTACATTGACACGATACGAATACGACCCATCGACACGAATTACCACCCCTAATTATTGGGTTAAACCCTAATACCTTGGACCAATTGATCGTATACCCATCAAAATATATATATATATATAGGAAACTTGTGTTTTCCCACAATATTTGAAAAAATGGGATAAATAATGCAAAATACATTATTCATAACTAATTATATTTTAGATATTGCACAAACGTAGGATTTTGATAATTATTTTATATGATGGTACCTACATCTACTAAAGTGGTATTTATAATTTATTAAGATGATACCTAAGTATTACTATATATAGAATACAATTATTTTATATGAAATGGTAGTGGACAATGTATTTTACATTTTTTATACCATTTTTATAATTATTCTCAAATCAATTTGAGAAAATACAAGTTTTCATATATATATATAGAGAGAGAGATAGAATAATGATAATATTAATAATAATAATAATAATATGGAATAAGAAAAAAAAATTGTTTGCTTGTTTACAAAATACATGTTATACATAGTTCTTAGTTTTAATAAAAAAAATAGAAAAATAAATAAATAGAGAGAATTAAAAGAGTGATTATCTGTTTCGAAAAGAGTGATTATCTAATTAATTTAAAAATATATGTTTATTTGTTTATGCATTTTTTTTTGAGAAATAAATAAATAAAGTGGTGCCGAAAAAGGTAGGTTTTGATCGGCTATCTTTAAAAAAAAATATAGAAAATACATATAGGTTTTTTATATTTTTTAATAAAAATATAATCATATTTTTTGTGATCATAAAGATTTTAATTATAATAAAGTAAATTGTCCGACTCCTCTCCTTCTTGTGTTCATGTCTTACATTTTTTAAAGGTTGAGCTAGGCATAATAGGCAACATACAATCATCTTTAAAAAAATAAAAAGTAAAGATCTTTAAAAAAAAAAAAATTATTGCTTTAAACTTGCAATAGATCAACATATCAAAT